>NJDC01001611.1:331739-351494 GCA_002245475.1 Calephelis virginiensis
CAGTAACAAACCGATTTCGATGTTTCTTTTTTTTAAAGATAGCTCATAACTCATAATGCCGAAATTCCTGCCAATGTCAATTCTGCAAAGGAGCCCGAACCAAATAGTTATAATAATATACTTATAAAATGAACAATATATTTGCAAATGTTTTATGGAATGATTTATTGGAATTGTCTTATTAATTTGAATTTATTTAACTTAATTATTTTAATAGAATAATTAATAAATAATTAAATTTAATAAATATTACAAATGTATTATAAATGTAGTGATATGAAAATATTAAATCACAAATAATTTAGGATGTAACGTATAGGGTTATTGGTAATTGGACCGGATCCTTTTAAGGGGTGGTAGGGGAGGTATTGTCTATCCGAAAGTGGACCAGTTTTGGGAGTAATGATTTTTGACCTGACAACGTCTATAACTCAATTGGTCTAAGATCCGAAGTAAGGTCGACCTACACCCAGCTGATAATAGGATAAAACCGGTTTTATAGCAAATTTAGCATATCAGAAAATATATTAAAAATGGGTTGCCTAAAAAATCCTGGACCGAAAATTTTTAATTGTTAAAAAAAAGTTTTTAACATTTCTATTTTTTGTTCAGGCAACCCTATCAATTTAAATTGTAATAAAAATTGTAAAAATTGTAATGAAACTTCACCTATTTTGATACATTTTTTTCCTATTATCCGATCCCGTGAAAGTAACTAGCATCGACAATTATCTGTTTATAACTGGTAATCCAGATAAACAACAGGCAACCAAACTTCTTCAACTTCGTCTTATTCCTATTTTAAGTCGGGATAATATCTTAATATTGCACAAATTAATAAATAAAATACATTTTAAAAAATTAAAAAAAATGTCCAAGATTTTTTCAGGCAACCCATTTTTAATATATTTTCTGATGTACTAAATTTGCTATAAAACCAGTTTCATCAAATTATCAGCTCGGTGTAGGTCGACCTAACTTCGGATCTCTGAATAGATGGAGCCGGCTGCGTGCACCAAAAAACATGACTCATGCGGCGTTGCCTCGCTCTGAGGCGTGCCATTTAATGGAAGTGCAAGCGAGAGCGCGGTATGAGCGACAAAGAGGCACAATCGGCCTCCGTTCTTATGACGTTGTCACGTTCTACTATCGTCAGTAAACCGATTTTACAGACAACTGCCTTTGTTTTCTTTTTTTTTTAGAAAATTCAGTTTTCCTTCTTAAAAATTCGAATTCGATGATTAAAAAAATGTTCAAATTTTAATGACAGTTTTAGTAAGTCTACATTCCATTTGTTAATTAGCAAGGAACTAGAACGATGCACTATAAAACGTTGCACTAAATTTACTTTATAGTGTATTAAAGTACCTAATTATTCATTATGATAACGGTGAAGCTCCCTCCTTTATCTATAATGTTAAATATGTTTAGCTTAGAAATTATTCATGTGCCCTGTTATTCAAGCCAAATTATACATTGCAACAGAATATTCAGGAAGAGCAGCGAGGTTTGAATACTTAAAACAGCTGTTACACGTACGTATCTTCACGCAAGTTGGCAGAGTATCGACTGCCAAATGTTACGTTTGCCTAGCTGCAACCAAATCCATAACTCTTTTCGTACAAACACGCCGATTTCAAGAGATTTAAACATAGAATGTCAACCTAGGTCGCCTCGGGTACCTACATCCATCCACATTCATATTGTAGGTATATGCTATGTCTACATTTCATCTGTCATTGTTTCTACTTGAACAAAGCAACGGAATATTTTTCATTTTTACATCGACATTTTCATTTAATTTTACTCTCTCTGATCTCATTGTAGCGAATGCAATCGAAGAGCGTCACACGAGATTTTTTTCGTATCGCATTCGTTTTGACCGCATTTATCCTAATTTAATGCTTTTTCTGACACACCCAACTCCCGCTTCCATAAAGTTGAGATAAGCACAAAATTATGCAAAGTGAATCTAGCGCCCTTAAAATTTTACATTGAAGTAGCTTAGCATCTGTTTCGGATGTTTTTTTAGTAAAACAAAGCACACGATAAGTTATATTTAAACAATCGAGTTGTTGCCAATTAGACTAATTATTTGTTTCTTTTAATGTTATAAATAAATTACCAAAAGACCCATAAAGTTAAAAACAACTATACCGATGTAGTCTACAAGATATTAGCTACCATATCCCCATAAAAAATTAATTCACGTCCATATCCCCGTAGAAGTAGGAAGAGGCACAACTAAGGCACCCACGTCCAGCCGAAGACACTAATGCCTGATTCAACCAAGAGCCCTATATTTTATGGGACTTTTTAACGTTATTTAATAAGCAATGTTCAAATTATATCATATTTTAATCGAAATTGAAATTTAAATCAAATTTTATTTAATCAAAGCCTGTCATATTATGACAGTAACAGGCTTGTTTTTGACTTTAAGGTAGTGAAAGAGCAAATTCAAAATTTACGACATAAATCAAAACCATTTCGTATTCTAAATTCAAATTTAATTGAAATCAGATTTCACTTAATTAAAATCTGTCATACTTTGATAGTGATCTGTTTTTGGGGTTGTAAAATTGTTAGATCAAAGCCAAGATAGTCAAAAAATGCAAAAACTACAAGCAGGTTTCTATCAATTTAAACTACTATTTCAAACTGACAGTCCATATATGTTTATTAGAGTTTGAGAAATGTTCTAAAATAGTGAATTTAGGGTACAAAAGTTAAATAAAATGTTCAAGTTTTGCAGTAAATAAGAAAACAAGCTGTCTCTGCTACTTTGTTGATTTATTTACGGCTTTATTTGTTATTTAGACTGTAAACAAGCTCATCCCTCTTCTGAGAGTACTTAAGGGATGAACGGGAGGTCTCGACCCCATAGTAGTTCTGGGTACGTCACTGTTGTATGGCCGATATGTTAGGCATGATCCGCAAGTCCAACCACCATACCAATCCAGCCGGAACGCGACAGTTTACTAGGTGGTAGAGTTTCGCAGCGACTCACTCGGATTGGTACCACCGCCTTACCTATTCCTGCCACCATAACGTCATGACGTGTTCCGGTTCGGAGGGTAAGGTAGCCGGTAAACTCACTTTTGCTCGAGGCCTAACATCCCGGCCTCAGGTTGGCAACGCACCAGTTCCACCTTTGGTGTCTCTAGATGGCGCAAATTTCTTACTATCAGGAAATCCGTCTGTTTGTTTACCTTCCAATATAATAAAAAAAATGTGCAAAGTACTGCCATTATAGTGACAAGAATAGATGAGGCAGTGGATACCTTAGTGGGCAAGTTGCCGCACAGAGTACAGTAAGAATTCTTTTAAAAAAAGACTACCACTGGTGGTCTTATTAGTAATGACTTATTTTCACCTCTTACAAGCAATCAGAGAGAGAGGCCAAATTTTTTACGCATAAAGCAACCTGGACCAATACGGGAAAATCTACAAAAAAATTAATAAGTAATTCATCAAAAACTACAGACCGATAAGTCTATTAACATGTTTTCAAAGGCTTTTTTCTTCAATTATAAAATAAACAAGCTAATGGACGCTAAATCTGTAGAAAATAAACATCTCTTGTATACACACCAATATGTTTACCTAAGCAAGCAGATTGTCTTAGATAGAAAAGCAACGAAATATAAATAACAAAGAACTTATTTGAGATACGTGGGTTAAACATATATAAAACAAAAAAAAGAAAAACATAACGCGTCATCATTCAGAAATGAAACAAAGTATTCTAAACTAGCTGCTACCTGCGGCTTCGCCCGCGTTGTCACAGAAACCCGGTGTGCGATCGGGATTAAAAATAGCCTATATGTTAATCCAGGTCACAATCTATCTGTCTTCCAAATTTCAGACAAATCCGTTCAGCCATTCGAGCGTGAAAGAGTAACAAACATCCATACATCCATACTTACAAACTTTCGCATTTATAATATTATAATAGGATATTATAATAGGATATTAAAAGGAGGCAACATGGTATTTCATAATTGAAATGCAGTCAAATTGCTAAAAGCCAACTTTAAATTCGTTTTTATTTTATTAAGGATTTTCTTCGATTTCCCGGAGGCTACCATCATCAGATTGAGATTAAGTGACAAAAGGGCCACCTAGGAAGTGCACTCTTTCAAAATAATTAATCTTTAAAACCACTTCAAAAATGACAGAAAAATCGTTAACAAATACAACAAAATGTAGGAATCGAACATTTGAGCTACTTCTTTTTACAAAGTCGGTTAAAAATAAGTTTATGAATGTTTCGAGACTAATAAAATTTTAAGGAAGGTGCAGATACAAGCTAGTTAATAAAGTCGACGATAACTATTATTCAAAAACTATGATCTGTCAGTTACAAAAAATATTCAAGACCAAGAACGAGACAAGATCAACGTTTCTGGGATAGCCCATCACTATTTGCAGCATCAAAATCTAACAAGATAATATTACTTTGCATGTCTGGTACAAATCACGTTAGTTTCATGTTCGTTAGTTAGTTGCATGTTTACCCTCAGGGGATGAAGTAACACGGTTCGGAGGACATTGTAATGAGAATCATTTACTCGTTGTTTAATTTGCCCTCTCTTTTAATACTTACTCTTTTAATAAATGAAAATTTTATGCGCTATCCTATTAATATTATAAATGCGAAAGTTTGTACGTTTGTTTGTTTGTTGCCTTTACGCATAAAATACTAAATCTATTATCATAAAATTTTTCACACATATAGAAGGTAACTTGGATTACATAGCACATAGAATAGAAAAAATATTCCTGTACTAGTTATAATATATAGATAAGATTTATGTGGGAACATTTTGAAAGAATTATCATGCTACGTCGGAGACGGTTTTAACGGTTTTGCTGCAATCAAAGATATCATTTACAATCGTACTAATACGAGCATTATAAATACGAAAGTTTGTTACTCCTTGAGCTGAACTGATTTTCATAAAATTTGGCACATACATAGAGGGTAAATGGGATTAACACGTAAGATAGTTTTTATCCCGATAAAATGCTCCTGTAGGACCATTAACTACGCGGGCAACATCGCGAGCAACATTTGCTAATAATAAACAATAAATATCGCAAAAAAACGACTCCGTTTTCAATAAGTTAGACTTACAAAAATAGCTACATCAGAGTCATGACCTTTCCAAATAGAACTATCTAAAACTGTTCATAATTGGCCGAGTAATTGTTTAATAACTAACCCATTAACAAAAATGTGCAGTCGAACTCATAACCCCTCCTTTTTGGAGTCGAAACTAAAGGAGTCGGAAATAAAACGCGTTGTGGTGTCAAAACAATAAAAAAACGACGGGTTGCACTTCGGAAGTACCGGTAGAAGTGAAAACTTGATTTTTAAAATTTTAGAATGGCTAGGGAATAATTCTGCATGAATTGCTTTAATTATCAGTATGAAAGCACCTATTACCATTTATGTGGTAGAATACAATATTCATATTTTGCGCTATCGTACACAAACATGACAAAACGAACATTCGCGCAAGCGCCCTGCGCCGTCTTACGAATTTTCGATCAGGTCACGTGTCCTGACGCGAATTTAGAAGTTTTTACCCATTCCAAAAAATGTGGGGAACGCCGCTAAATAAATCATATAGGAATAATAAACGGCCTCAGCGTACATGTTAATAAAAGCATTTAAAAAGATCTGTCATGTTCAATTAGATTATTGGTATTTTCGGAATAATTTCGGAATTCGGAATATCGGAAAAGCAAAAAACATCATGATCAATTAGTCTTTGCTTACATTTTTACAAAATCTTAACAAGTCGATCTAAAATAGGGCTGGAAATATTCCACTAAACTTATATACCTTAAGAAGGGGTTTAACAAAACCTGTTTTATAGTTTAGAATACGAGCTACTCTCTAAAATCTGAACACGGCAATGGCAAGCACTGAATTTGTGGTAACGGAAATAGGTTTGTAACTGATGAACTGAAATAATCCCGGAACGCACATGGAGAACACCCAGACATAAAATTTAAGTATCTGTGTGTGTCATCTTTGAGCTCCTAAACGAATGAACCGATTTCGATGCGTTTGTTTTATAGCTGGCGTGATCGAGACGGTTCTTAGGTAAACGTTGAAGGTTATGAAAACTTTTAAACTTCACGATTACATACACACTTTCTCCACACTGTTTCTAGCGGTTCAGTCGTTGGACTAGACTGCACGAGGTCCCGGGTTCGAATCCCGGGTCGGGCAACAAAAAGAAAATTGGGTTGGAAAACCAATTTTCTAATAAAAAAAATGTTGCTCGGGATAGGATATGTGCCCGGTTCGCGATAGGCCTGCCACCTATCACATTGTGGGACTTAGTATCTTCGGCTAGTCGTGGGTACCCTGGTTGTGCCTCTGCCTACCTCTTCGGGGATATGGGCATGCAGATACTTTTTAACACTTGTTCTTATCCACTATACACTTGATTTAATACTTTATGTTACTTTTTAGTCAACCGGTTTCTCATTTTATTACAGCATCATCTGGGCTTTGAAACTAAAGGTGAAAAGTCTGTTTTAATTTAACGTACAGTACTTATTTGGTTGGATGTTACTGTTAGAATCTACTAGCAGTTTCGCGCAGATTCGCCTGCATAACTTTGCTTCTACTGCACCGATTTTGATGAAACAAAGCCTAAGTCATTAAGGAGTAATGTGGCATTCTAAAAAGGAAAGAATTTTGAATTCGGTTCAGCAGTTTCGGAGCCTATTCATTTCAAACAAACAAACAAAAAACAAATCTTTCCTCTTTACAATTTTAGTATAGATTTCTTGCCCCGCCAAATCCATTTAATTTGCTATAAAGCGTTATGTTAAATGAGTTCCCAATTGTGGCGGTGTCACTAGGTGTCAGGTTTAGAAAAACACCTATCGTCACTCTCAAAATTGACTCGTCTCCAACCACACATGTTATAATCTGAAAATCCTTTTGGCCATTGGCCAAATAGCCAAAAAGGCACTAACAGTTAATGCAAAACATGCCCGAGGTCGGTTATCGAACTTATACTACTTTAGGTATTTAGCCACTTATGGATAAAAGGTGGTATAAGTTTAACGAGTCTATATGTGTGTGTATGTGGCACCATAATTCTTAAAGAAATGGACCAATTTCGATGCGATTATTTTGTTTGAAAGGTGACGTAGTATTATTTAGCTACATACAGGGCAGGCTTTGACGCAGGTTATTGGAATTTCTTCGTGTTGCGCTGATCAGCTGCGTAGAATAGACCATCTGCCGTCCTGCCTAGCAGCTCGTAACAGGAGAGCAAGGGTAAAATGTTTCGTTACGAGCAAGACTACTGGTGACATAGTATTTTACAGCACTTGTCCGGGTAGGGATCCTTGGCCTTATATTAATAGGTATAACACCATAACGACTGTGACATTATAACGACAGGCAGCACAATGTCATTAGGAGTACAGAGTAGCATAGAAGGTAGACTTGCTGATTAGACTTAAAATCCTTGCCACACAATAGCGACGCTTCTTTATCATCTACGGTGTCAATAGGCCACGATTATCTCTAATCGTCAGGAGAGCCGCATGTTTTTCCTCAGTCTTTTGCCATAAAAATAATAATTTTATTCCTACATCTGCCCTCTTGATCTATGTTTAGGAATAAATTATATTTATAATTAAAGAATCAAGCCTGAAGATTACACAAATTGAAAATAAATTTAATTATGTAGACATTTCAGTCTTTGCATTTTATACGAAATTTATTACTTTAATTAAACGTTAATTTATTATGTTGTATATTTAATTTTATATTTTTTTAATTTATTCATATTTTCCACTGTAATAAGCCTAGATCAATATGAGGTTATCTGGTGCTATGTATTTTGTAGCAAATTGTTTTATAACAATTTATCCCAACGATAAAACTACCATTAAAAAAATTATCCCCAACAAACCTACATTTTATGTTGCCAAAGACCATCTCGATTACATCAGCTTTCAAACAAAAATTCCATCCATCATCCATCGTTATCGCATCTGTGGTCTAGCGGTTCAGTTGTTGAACTTGACTGTATGAGGTCCCGTGTTCGAATCTCGGGTTGAGCAACAAAAATTAAATTCGTTTTTCCAATTTTGTAATAAAGAAATGTTGCTTGGGATTGGATATGTGCCCGGTTGGCGATAGGCTTGCCACCTATCACATTGTGGGACTTAGTGTCTTCGACTAGTCGTGGGTGCCCTAGTGTTGCCTCTGCCTACCACTTCGGAGATATGGGCATGAAGATACTTTAAATCCGTCCATGCGAAAGTTATGATGTCAAAGACAGACAGACGCAGACGGGTCGAACCTATACTCATTTCCTTTGGGGGTCAAAAAGTAGCATCCATCCATTTTAAATGATTATATTAGAAAACATCTATCTTCACGCTTATATATAAATATAGGCCACGGATATTACTTACCAACAGGAGAGCCGCATACCTATTAGCTGTGATCATTTAAAAAAGTTTCTATTGTATGAAAGTTTTCTAAAACTTAGCATGAGAAAGGCAAAGAAATTAGCAAAGTACACCCACGTACTTTTAAGTATAATTTCTTGCTTAGTAACTTAATTCTTTATTGGTCAGAATCATTAATTTATTTATTACGTTACCAACTTGAGGCCGATATGTTAGAACTCGAGAGTAAGTTTACTAGCTACCTTACTCTCCGAACCGGAACATGTCAACGGCAATCCCTGACGTTATGGCGGCAGAAATAGGTAAGGCGTTGTTACAGATGCGGACAAGTTTCTGCGAAACTCTACCACCTAGTCCGATGTTACGGTGTTAGCGACGGTAACCCTATACTCTATTATGCAAAGGAGCCCTTACCAACACATAGGGTGTCTGTCTCGCTTTCCCTTTCCTGCGCCTCATCTTGGTGTATGTGACTGTCATATTATAAATTAATTAATCATTCAGAAACATAAAAGCAGAATTCGCAAAAGGAGAACTCGGCTGACACCAAAGGCATCGTGTACAAGAATACGATTATAACTATACATATATACAAATAAAACATAAAAAATAAAGTTAAAAATTAAAAAATAACAACTTAATTTTCCTTTAAAAAGTAAAAAAATATCCGAGTATACTTTTTACTTTTCTAATACTATACTCCCCGTTTTCACCCCCCACAATTTTAAATGGCTCAACCGATTTTCATCTAACATATCTAAGAACACTCGCACAAACACACAAAAAAACTAAATTAAAATCACTACATCCGTTCAGAAGTTATGTTGCCACAAACAGACAGACACACAGACAGGCACGTCAAACTTATAACGCCACTCTTTTTGCGACGGGGGTTAAAAATAGGGGAAAAAATGTACAAAAATTATTTTTAGATCTAAAAAAATATTCCTGTAGTAGTTTTTAAGTAAGCAGAGGTACAACCAGGCCACCCTCGACTAGCCGAAGACACAAAGTCCCATGTGGCAAACTTATCGCCTACCAGACACATTTCAAATCCGGGTAACGATGTTTTATTAAAAAAATTAAAAATCACATTTCCTGTAGTGCCCCACTCGATTTGAACCTAGGATCTTATGAATTCAAATCCAACCTTTGATTATTTACCTATATGCATATCAAATATAATTACAAGCGGTTCATTGGTTAAGCCGTGAAAGTGCAAGAGAAAGACAAACAGACAGATAGACTTTCTCATTTATTACAATTCGAAGTTCAAGAAAATAATTTTCTACTATATTAAACTAACCAAAAAGCGATTATTTGACAGTGAAACTTTTGCCACTACAAAGGCAAAAGGTTAACATTATGGGACTTACGCCTAGTTTCCGAAACGCCAATAAACTTTAATCTATGATTCATCCCATAACAGCTGTTTAACATGAGTTCGGTTAAAACTCATAAACCGAAACCAAACAGCTGTTGATTGGCATTTCGGAAGCTAGAGATAAGTACTTCGGCTAAATGTAGGTGTCCTATTTGTACCTATACCTCTTCGAAGATATGTGCGTGAAGATACTTACTTTTACTTGTTATAAATTTACAGATACCTATATATGATGTGCCAACGATAATAATTTAGTTAGGTTACTATGTACCTTAGTTAGGGACTAAATCACAGTAACTACCGCTACCGTGATATCTTTATCTAACCCAGATCCCTAAAATTTCAAGAAATAAAGTACGATTAATTCTCGGTCTATCCTTAAATCTTCACGGAAAACAAGGTTGTTACAACTTTGACGTGTCTTTTTTTATGATACTGGAAGGCAAATAAGCAGACGGATTTCCTAACAGTAAGAAATTCTCGTCGAATAGAGACACCAAAGGTTGTAATGGTGCGTTACCAACTTGAGGCCGATATGTTAGAACTCGAGAGTAAGTTTACTAGCTACCTTACTCTCCGAACCGGAACATGTCAACAGCAATCACTGACCTTATGGCGGCAGGAATAGGTAAGGCGTTGGTACCAATGTGGACAAGTTTCTGCGAAACTCTACCACCTAGTCCGATGTTACGGTGTTAGCGATGCTAACCCTATACTTTATTATGCAAAGGAGCCCGTACCAACACATAGGGTGTTTATCTCGCTCTCCTGTCCCTGCGTCTCATCTTGCTGTATGTGACTGTCAGTCTGTTTGTCCCTTAATCTCTATTTATCAACATTTTACGGTACTGCAATAGATACTGAAACAAATTTAGTAAACATCCAGAGCCAGATATGTAGTGTTCACGCCGTTTGACGTTCTCGTTCGTTCATTTGAGAAGAAGAAGTAACTGTCAATGTCGCATAAACTGTCCAACGAATAAGCAGATCTCTATTCCCGCCTAACCTTCATACACCTACGCAGCTTTGTCATATTTTTAAATAGCTGTCCCGGCGAACTTCGTTTCACCCGTTCAGTTTGGAAATTAATAAAGTATTATTTTTCCCATTTTCCTTGGAACTTTCCAGGTTTTACTCTTTATAAGAACTTCCTCCTGATAAAAAAAGAAAAAAATTAGCACCTGAAAAAGAATTAGCTAAATCGGTCCAATCGTTAGGATGTTATGCGCTTCTCAACACATTTAGCGATTTATTTTATATTGTAGATTACAAATTATCCTAAAATAATGAAATGCATACATTTACCATCCCAGGACCTGTTTTGTTGATTCGCCTAAACATGAAGACATCTAGATATTCATCACAAATGCCTGCTCAGTGCTCGTCAGAAATCGAACCCGAGGTTCATGGTAGTCATGGTTATGACACAGTTAACCTCTAACTACTAGACAGGAAATGCATACAGCCTATTCTACACAGGAAACCCGGTACACGGCAAAACTTAACAAACTATAATAGTTTGATTTAACAAAGCGTATTTTAGAACTAAATTGTAGAAGTGCAAAATACTAAGTAAACTAAAATCCTTTTTTTGAGTGGAGAATTTCAGTTTCAAATAGTTTTTTCTCTTAAATACATTCAAGTTTTAGTTTGTTGAAATAAATTGGGTGCATTGCGGGCTTTGACTTGTATTTTATACTGAAGTTAGAAAAAGCTTTCATGTGTTAATATTCCCACACACGTGTTATATACAGGGTTACATCTAAAGCACCAGCCAAATTTTGAAAAACGGTTCGGAATAGACAATACTTGCGATCTATGAAAAAACTATAAATTAATAAATAAATATTAATAATTTTTAACTTGTTTGGGCGTGAGCCCATATCCCCGAAGAGGTAGGCAGAGGTACAACCAAGGCACCCACGACTAGCCGAAGACACTAAGTCCCACAATGTGATAGGTGGCAAGCCTATCGCCAACCGGGCACATTTCCAATCCCGACCAACATTTTTTTTTTAATTAGAAAATTGGGAAAATCCAATTTTCTTTATGTTGGCCGACCCGGGATTCGAACCCAGGCGGTCTAGCGGTCCGGGTGTTGGACTTGACTGCATGAGGTCCGATTCCCGGGTCGAGCAATAAAGAGAAAATTTGGTTTTTCCAATTTTCTAATAAAAAATGTTGCGCGGGATTGGATATGAGCCCGGTTGGTGATAGGCTTGCCACCTATCACATTGTGGGACTTAGAGTTTTCGGCTTATCATGGGTGACCTGGTTGTGCCTCTGCCTACCTCTTCGGGGATATGGGTGTGAAGATACTTATTTTTTATATAGGCCGAAATTTAATTAAATTTAATATACAATCCGAATGTGGGTGGTCATAGAGCCTCGAGAGACCTAGGTTGACACTCCACGACCAAATTATTATTAATAATGTCGTCAAAATAGGCAAAAATATAGGCTTGAGACGAAAGGTTACAGGTTCAAACCCTGTCTGGGGTGAAATTTTTTCTTTCTTTAAAACTTATAAAAATATATGCATTATTAAGTATAACAGCTCTAAAATCACTAGTTAGATCTCTAAAAAAATAGTACAGGATTCACAGTGTTTAAATAGTTTTTGTATTTCTTAGTAATAAATGCTTTTTAATTTACCCGGTTACCCGCGAGTTCAAGTTAACTTAAACATTATTTCTGCACAAACTTTCATCCCCATCACAGGCCTCTGGTTGATTTTTGAAAAGTAGCCTAAGTTTGAACTCAGCTTTGAACACCTAATTTCATTAAAATCGACAAAGCCGTGAAAGAGTAGCGTTTAGCAGTCAGATATCGACTATTGTATTTATAGTTACTAGGTATTAGTATGAATTAAAACTGTTTTTTTAATGAAATGCTATTAATACCCACGTATTAAAAGTTTTACAAATAGCTAAAAATGAAGATGCAAAATATTTAAAACATATTTCTAACAATTAAGAAATTTAGAAAGACATTGAACTTTTATCTTTCGCCATTGAACGATAAGATCGTAGCAGTAGCCAGTTGAGCTATTCGAAATTTAAATCATGTTTTAAAATATTTTTTTTTCGTAAATTTAACTAAAATTTCCCAAATTTTACTAAACTTCCCCAAATTTTAAAATAAACATGCTATTTACATTATTCCTCCAAATCCCTTGCGGTGTAGGCAGAATTAATTAAGTAATTTAAAACATAATAATCATAGATATCTTAAGGTGCCAAGTATGTACTTTGACGCTCGATACTCTCTGCCTATAGCACGAGGGATTTGGCGTGAAGATATGTATATATCTTAATTATATAGATATGCAATAACTCACTTTAATCTCAAAATTCAAACTCCTTTTAGTTGGAACAAAACTTTTAAATCCAATTGTCACAAAAAGTTTTTCCTAAAGGTTTTTAATAATACTAATTTGCACAAAACATTTTTCACTACACTACAACAAGTTTTCACATATCACTTGGATTCCGTATCACTGAAAACACTTCGTAACACGTGAATAGGTGATAAAGTTCAGGACACACGAGCTGATCGCAGCTCGGACTCTGAGACTGTGTCGGCTAAACTGTTTCAACTTAAGGTGCGCGCGCATGATGTAGCCTCAAACTAATACAATTTGGGAGTTTTCAATGGGCTTTCATTACATTTTCAGTTGCATATACCATTAGACTATCTTTTAATCGCCTCTGTGGTTTAGTGGTGCGAGCATGGACATCCCGGGTGTAATTCCCAAGTCGGACAACTCAAAATTTGTTCTTGTTATTTTGTAACAATATTAAAATTAAATATATTCATTTAACTTCCGACAAAAGCTATATGTAACAGCTAAAAATCATCTTGAACATTAATTTTATTTCGTTTTATAATTTTTATGATATTGGAAGGCAAATAAGCAGGCGGATTTCCTGACGGTAAGAAATTACCACCGAAGGTGGTAATGGTGAATGGTGAACTCAAGCGAAAGTAAGTTTACCGGCTACCTTATCCTTAGTACCAAAATACGTCAACAGCAAGCACCTACGTTATGGCGGCAGGAATAGTTACCCAAGCCTCGCGGTTGATCGATGTAGTTAGGCGTGTACGCTAACCACTCGACCAACGAGGCGGGTGGCCTTGTTATACCTCTCCCTAACTCTTTGAGGATACGAGCATCAAGCTACATACTTTGGATTCACTTTGGAATATGTTGGTTTCACGATACAATGAAGTATATATGTATATATCAACTGCTTTCCTACAAAGATTCACGTAAAGGATTATCGGTTTTTGCCACTAACATTATGACTACAACTACCTAGTTAGTTACTAGTTACTAGGACCTCCTCGAGTTTTAAAATCACTTGTCTATGTCAGAAGCTTATTACAGACCCTGTAACGACAGCACTAGCTGCTATTTTGTTTTAATTTTGAAAGATGGGTTTACAAGGCGCTGACGGGACAGGGATTATTAGAAGTAAGTATCTTCACACCCATATCCCCGAAGAGGAAGGCAGAGGCACAATCAGGGTACCCCCGACTAGCTGAAGACACTAGGTTCCACAATGTGATAGGTGGCAAGCCTATCGTCAACTACGCACATATCCAATCCCAAGCAACATTTTTTCATAGAAAATTGAAAAACCCAAATTTCCTTTTCGTTGCCCGACCCAGGATTCGATTATTAGAAGTCTATTAGATTACTATTGTCAACAATTTTTTGAAGTAAGTACTAAAGAGAATTTTTAAAATATTATCTGCTACGGCGAACGTTGTTCCACCCGCTAGGTATGGGAAAAATTAAAATGTTTCCTCATGGTCGTACGGGAAAAAAGTATCCTATGTCCTTCTCCTGGTTCTGGTATCGATATTCAATCAAATCGGTTAAACCTTTCTTGAGTTATAAATAGTTTAACTAACACAACCTTCTTTTATATAGGGGAAGGTTGGCTATATCGTACCACTTAACTTCCGTCTAATTTTTAAGAAAACAGTTAAGGTTATCCATAAATTTATCTGGTAATGTTTAGTTCAGTCAATTCGATTTATAAATTATAAAAATAACATTGCACAACAATAATTGTTATGCAATCTCTTTTTTTTTAATAAGTGATTAGTTTCCTTAAAATAGATTTTTAAATTTGCTATTGGTACGATTTATCAACCGGTACAATATAGTCAAGCTTCCCCTAATATTATACAGATTGTACAAAATAATGAATAAAGTAAATAGTAGGAACCGTTAATATAAGCAAATAATTATTTTACTAAATTATTTAATATAGTTAAAATCATGAAATAAAATAAAATTAGTATTAAAAAGAAAACAACAATAAAAATAAATTCATATTTAAACTAAATAATAGTTAAAATATCAAAATAACAAAATAACTATTACAGTAAAAAAAAACACCCTGGCCACAAGACAGCAACGCACCTAAAACATCTGTCGTGTCTATACCAGCGCCTATTTCCAGTGTCAAAATATTTTTTTAGTTTTTACTATTTCAAAAAAAATTTTCACGCCCATATCCCCGAAGAGATAGGCAGAGCCACATCTGGGGCACCCACGACTAGCCGAAGACACTGGATCCCACAATGTGATAGGTGGCAAGCCTATCGCCAACCGGCCACATAACTAATCCCGAGAAAGTTTTTTTATTAGAAAATTGGAAAAACCCATTTTTTTTTATTGTTGCCCGACCGAGGAATCGAACCCGGGACCTCATGCAGTCAAGTCCGACAACTGAACCGCTAGACTACAAGCGAAAAATGACGCTGACAATTATTTAACATCGCACTCAAAGAGTACAGTAACAATTCTTTATCGCGCTATCATTGTCACATCATAAATCAGAAGGAAATTAAATTTAAAATAGGTTTAAAGTGTGTTTCTTTGTGTGCTTGTTATATTGTTTAATGCGGAGATATTACAGCTTTAATAAATAATAGTTTACAAAACTGAAATGTATGCTTTTTGTTTCTAGCTGAACTTAAAAGTAAAAAAGATCTTTATATACGAATAAAAATAAGTGATTCAGGAAAACTCATTTAATGTAAAATAGTGCCCGATTTTGATTAAGATATTTTATTATCAGTTCACTGTTTCCAATAATAAAATATATTCACAATAATTGAAATCGAGCACCTAACAAAATAAAAAAATGTTTTATTCACTCATTTTTGTATTTAAACTTGCCGAAAAATATTTTCTGCCTTTTAGTTGTTCGAATTTAATGTTCTGTAAATTAGCTTTAATAATATGACAGCTTGCGTAATGGTTTGATATTAAGTATTAATATTTTTTCATAAATGTCCAAATATTGACGCTACAAAGTAGCAAAAAAGCACGAAATTCCTATTTTTTTTAATTAATTCTAGGTGTTGTCAATACCCGCTTAGCTCACGAGCTCAGCTGTTAATGTTAAAACAATAAAAGCGGCCAAGTGCGAGTCGGAATCGCCAATGAAGGGTTCCGTAGCAGCAAGAGGTCTTTCAGTTTATATACAGTGGTTGCGGTTTGCGATTTCTGATATTTTGTAAGCGGTGGGTTGAAGGTTAAACGGAAGTCACTATCACACGATACCAGGAAGAAGACAACTGCTGACATTTAGTTAAATCTAATTCGCATACCCAAGAAGTATTACATGACAGATATGTCAGGAGATAGGAGATCTAGGTGGACTTCGGGCTGTCCCATGCAGTGAAAAGCGAAAACACGCCCGTCAGAAGATATATCACAGAGCTATTAGCTTTAAGCATATTCCTAATCACACAAATCTGAGAAGTGAATCCCAAGTAGTAAATAAGCAGGGAAATATGGAAACGCATTGAATATCAACAATAAGCACAAAAGTCAGAATTGAAAAATCACACTATATTAAAAGCCTTGTGCTAAACAGCTGCGCGATTCTAAACTACATAGCACCATCTCTTGATAGTGAAGTAGGTACAACTGTTTTAAGTGTTGGTGTTAGAGTAGGTACATATTAACAAAAACTACTTATTACATTTCGTTCACACCAATTTTCAATGGAAGTTTACAAGGTAATGTACATTATATATATTTCTTAGTTTTATCGTTCTCTTATTTTAAAATTTATAGGGCAGGGGCACATTCTGCTACTTTTGTAGTGTCTCTTGCACAAACTATTTCGTTTAGAAAAAATATATATTAGAAACCTCAACATCATTTTGAGGACAATCCATACGCTTACTTAAGGATTTGTTAAAAAAAAGTTGTTAATTTTCAGTTCTAAGTATGAGGGACTCCCAAAATTTTTTGTTTTATTTTCATTTTTGTGTAAATTCTTGGTGCCGGACACAGAATACATCTGCTTTCCAAGTTGCAATAGTGTTCTTATAGTTTCGGAAAAAGTGGCTGTGACATATGGACGGACAGACAGATATGACGAATCTATGAGGGTCCGTTTTTCGACCTTTGGCTACGGAATCCTAAAGGGATTTATTATTTTTCAGTTTTTTCGGCAGTTTTCGACATGAACAGTGAAATAAGTACTCGAATATCAGGAATTACTGAATGAATTTCAGCAAATTATCTTGCTAGTTTCAATCGAGCTCCTTGAATTAACTACCTTCCCGTTGCACCAGTATTATTTCAGCTGTACAATGTAAGACCTTATGGCATACAAAATACAGTCACAGTTTGTTGCAGACAGCTGGCAGGTTTGATATATGACTGCCCCAGACTCCGAGCTACGAGTAGATCTATGAATAGTTTCTTCACCTTTATGGTTTAGCAATCTGATTTTGGCATTGACTTATAGCGGGTCTCGGGTTCGATTTCCAGGTAGGGCAGTCAAAATGTGTTTTTTCATTTTTTTAATAAACAGGTTTGCCCGGGATATGACATGGTCTGGTAAGCCATAGGTTTACCCTTTCTCGTCCCGCAATGATTGAATACCTTCGGCTAATCGTATCCTAGTTGTACCTCCGTTTACCTATTCGTGGATGAGGACTTGAATTTTTTTTCACATTCTAAACCTTGACCTTATTTGTTTTAATAGCCATCAAAGCCATGCTAATTTAATAAAAAAGTTAATTATAAAGTAAATAAATTAGTTACTCCTACCACCATAAAAAATAATATTAAACATTAACAATTTTAAAAAATACGAGACTGGCAACTTAAATTAAGCAGTAAGTTGTAATAAAACCGTTGTTTTAAAATTCAAAGATAAAACCATAAAAATTAAAACAAAGAAGTAATTACTTATGCCAATTGCATTCATGCCAATGAAGTGTGAAAATATAACCCCTGTTGGTCCAGGTCTCTTGGTGTAGAATAGACCATCTGCCTTCTTGGCAAGCAGTTCGTAAAAGCAAGCAAAGGTCTAGTCATTAGCAATAAGACACTGGTGGTGAAGTGCCATGCTGCTACTTGCCCGGGTAGGGATACACTGCTTTACCTTTTCGTGCTGTCATAATGACAGTGTCATGTTCCGATTTGGAGGGTAGGGTAGCCTCGGCCGAAAGACGATGTTGCACCTACAACTTCTATGGCTGCTTGTTCGCTTTTTTATCACATAAAATAAAAACATTAAGTTTTAAGACTTACCTCAAATTTAATCGCCTCTGTGGTGTAGCGGTTTAAGTGTTGGACTTGACTGCATGAGGTTCCGGGTTCGATTCCCGGGTCGGGAAACAAAATGAAAATTTGGTTTTTCCAATTTTGCAATAAAAAAAAGAATTGAATATGTGCCCGGTTGGCGATCGGCTTGCCACATTTCACATTGTGGGACTTAGCGCCTTCTGCTAGTCGTTGATGCCCTGTTTGTGTCTCTGCCTACCTCTTCAGGGATATGGGTGTGAAGATACTTAACATTACACTTCTACCTCAAACTTAAGTTGGGTGAAAATATTTTGACAGCAACACTACTAATTAAAATGACTGAAAATAATTTATTATATCATGTTTATTACTTGGTCAATTTGCATATAGTCATTTAAGTTTGGTTTATTTTGTAGTCAATTCTCTAGACATTTTCTACCATAAGCTTCACAACTGTGGAACCAATTAGTGTATGAGATCTCTTGAGGTACAATTGTCCGTGGGCGGGGATCACTTTCATCAAATGAACCGCTCGTTTACGTCCTCTTCCACAAATAAGATTAAAGAAAATTTCCTCAGAAGATAAGATATTCTTCAGATCATATGTACTAAGATCTTATGACATTTAATTATGGATGAACCTAGCAACATTGACGATAGACATGCGTCTATTACGTGAATAGGAAATTGGCTCAAACAAAAGTAATGGATCATGGATCAAGAATCAGATAATATTGATGAAAACATTTTTTACGGATGGATGGATGATGTACCTGGGAGACCTAGATCTTCCATGATCAAACCGATCATGGTTTCCCCGAGGTTGATGTCAAGAGTCTGTCAACCGGCATGTTTGTCTGAAAAGAGTATAATTGTAAGTCAAGTTAAGTATCTTCACGCTCATGTTCGTGAACTGGTAGACAGAGGCACAACTAGGGCACCCACGACTAGCCGAAGACACTAAGTCCTACAATGTGATAGGCGGCAAGCCTATTGCCAACGGGGCACATATCCAATCCTGAGCAGCGTTTTTTTTATTAGAAAATCGGAAAAACTCAATTTTCTTTTTGTTGCACGACAAGGGAAACGAATCAGGGACCTTATGCAGTTAAGTGCGACTACTGAACCGCTAGACCACAGAGGCGATTGGAGTGATATATAATTCTTGTGTTGGTGTGTTTGTCTCTGAAATCCTCCTAGACGACTGGACCCATTTTGATGATTTTTTTTTGTGTGTGTTCAAGGGAATTCGAAAATGGTTTAGATTCACAATTTGGTCTCCTGGAAAATGTTTTTTAATATTTTTTTTAGTAATAAGTAGTTGTTGAGTTTGGAATGT
>NJDC01001612.1:0-32549 GCA_002245475.1 Calephelis virginiensis
CGAACAACCCTGCTTCTACCAGACGTCGTCGAACGGTCCTCGCTGAGACACCAGCTATTTCGGCTGTCCCAAACACTTCGTGTTTAATAAAAATAGAGCCTAGAAATAGATCTTTCTTAGATAACCTGGTTATCATTCTATCTTCTTGCGGAGTTGTTTTTCTCGATCTTTTTGTTCTGGGCACATTTAAATCTGTGTAATTGCGTCTGACATGTTGCACTGCATTGTATACCATAGTTTTTGAACAATTTAAATGTTCTGCTATCCTTCGGTATGGCCAACCATGCTCGACAACAAACTTCATGATAATTTTTCGTAGTGTTGGATCGCAACTTTTATTTTCACCCATTTTTCTTCAAAATATTTTTCAAAACTTAAAATAAATATAGAGATTGCCGCCAAAACTACCACAAAACAATAAAAGAAGAAGTAAAAAAGTATTGAGATTCAAATTTTGAAAATAGAACGCAATATCTCAATGTCCCTAATTAAATGGCAAAGTATCTTCACGCCCATATCCCCGAAGCGGTAGGCAGAAGTACAACCAAGGCACCCACGACTAACCGAAGACACTAAGTCCCACAATGTGATAGGTGGCAAGCCTATCGCCAACCGGGCACATTTCCAATCCCGACCAACATTTTTTATTAGGAAATTGGAAAAATCCAATTTTCTTTGTGTTGGCCGACCCGGGATTCGAACCCGGGACCTCATGCAGTCAAGTCCAACACCTGAACCGCTGGACCACAGAGGCGATTTAATGAAATGGCCAGCCAGCATTATTTGAACAAATTGTACAATTGGGCACATAAATGACTAATTATACTTACGTGTAAGAGATATGGAATATGGTTTAGACTCGTTGGAAAATAAAAAATAAATTCACAATTCGGTTTAACCAAAGAGTGTCCCTAATTAGTTGACCACGACTGTATATATATATTCTTTATTTTGCGCATTTGTCATCGCATCACACCTAAACGGATGTCCTAATTTTGATAATTCTTTATTTGTTGCGTTAGTTAATGCCAGGAGAAGCTTCTTATGAAAAAAACCCCGGAAAATTGCAGAGTAAATGGGAAAAATAATGTTTTAATCCATATTCTTATTTAATAGCTGCTAGTTTTAAACAATACGAAGTTTTCTGCAGCGGCTAAACATAATATTTGTAGATAAGTCGAAGTTGTAGTCGTAGCTGTAATCGTAGTCTCGTAGCGGCGGCGTTCGCATGCTACGCGATCATTCTAATTGTCGTAGCGTAGATCGTAGTGGAAGTTCTGGCGTGTACGTTGTTGCATTTTCGGCCCATTATTCACGTTTTTTAACATATTTTCCCCGTGTTGGTCCGGGCTCCTTTGTACAACGTCCTGCCGGGCAGCTCGTAAAAGGCGAGCATAGGCTTACCGTCACTAACACCGTAACATCTGACTAGGTGGTAAAGTTTCGCAGCGACTCACCCGGATTGGTACCACCACCTTACCTTTTCCTACCGCCTTAACGTCATGACGTGTTCCGGTGTGGAGGGTATGGTAGCCGGTAAACTTACTTTTGCTCGAGGCCTACCATCCCGGCCTCAGATTGGTAACGCACCATTACCACCTCTGGTGTCTCTAGGCGTCGTGAATTTCTTACCATCAGGAAATCCGTCTGCTTGTTTGCCTTCCAATATCATAAAAAAAAAATTAATACTAGCTGATTCGGCGAACGTCGTATTGACATAGCTAGCTAACATTTTACATAGAAAAAAAATAGTGTTGGTTTTCCAATTTTCTTGGTAAAATTTCTCTCCAAAAGAACTGACCTTGTGAACCATTTTTTCTAAATTTTGCCAGCCAAATTTAGAAAAAATGGTTCACAAGATGCATGATTATAACGTAAACAAAGCATAAAACTTGTTCCACCGACCGCACTCCAAGTTGCGGGCTGGTGACGTCAAAAGTTGTACTAGGTACGGCTCGTGACAACAAGTAAAGCATTTTTGCGGACTATTGCAATAAAGCAATTTTATATTATAATTTGGTCAGTCCTTTCAACGTTACCTTGTTTAAAAAAACAGCCGAATTGATAATCACAGAATGTTGAATGTTAATGTTCTGTGATTGGTGACACATTTAGCAACTTACTAATATAACTGTTACAAGTTGAACATTTCGCTTATTGAACAAAATATTTTAAGTCTAAAAGCTGGATTGTATTGTAAAATAGAAAAGTCCACAAATCTAGATATACAGCGTGGAGAAAACAATACGACATTAAATGAAAATACAGGCAACAACAGTTCATAGGAATACTTTGTCACTATCAAATAAATCCTGACTGAAAAAATTTTTCGAACAAACTAAATAGCATAAAAATGGTAATGAAATAGAACATCATTTGTAGTTATCAGGTCACTAACCTGTGAGTACTAAGATAGAAGCGGCAACAGCGCGGTACAAGTAGGTACCTACGTTACCGATGCGTCGTAATGTTTTGGCGCCATTCATGCTGAACAAAACAATCACACCAAATAAACACAGTTCTCGAGAGTTTTTTTATGAAATTATCAATAACACTCACTTGGTTAAATCACTTAGTTTCATTTTAAATTTTTAGATTTTCAATATGTCCGCCATGGACTCGAACACATAAATGACATCGTCTTATAATGTTATTTCTCACTCTTGATAAAAGGTCGCCATTATTGGCCATATTCTTTAATTTGTCAAAAGATCTGATTATTCTGTTTTTTAAATCATCTACAGAATCAACTTCTGTAGAATAAACATCATTTTTAACATATCCCCACAAGAAAAAATCTAATGTCGTGAGGTCCGGTGACCTCGCAGGCCATTGCGATGGTCCATGACGGCCAATCCATTGCTGTCCAACAATTTGAGACAAACGCTCCCTGGCAGACACCACAGAATGAGCAGGTGCTCCATCCAATTGGTACCACATTCGGCTATACACGTCCAACGAGAGCTCGTCCGTGTACTCCGTGACGGGTCCATTTAAAAGCTCTAGAAATTTTTGGGCATTTAAATTACCATCAATAAAAACCGGCCAAATTATGGTATTTCTATGTATGCCAGCCCACACATTAACAGAAAATCGGTACTGGTGCGAAGTCTCCCGAGTTCAACATGGATTGATATCACACCAGTGACGAAGATTTTGTCGGTTCCATAAACCATTTCTTGTAAATGTACTTTCGTCAGTCCACATCCTATTGTACAGGAAGTCGGGGTTATCTGAATTTTTTCTTAAAATCCAATCGCAGAAGGTCTCTCTTATAGGCTTATCCCTGGGTAACAACGCCTGCACTTTCCTATACTTGAAAGGTATCAGTTTCTCACGTTTTGAAACTTGATAAATAATTTTATGATTAACACGAAAATGGCAACCTGCCCTACGCAGGCTAGATGTTGGGTTGCGTGAAAAATAATTTAAAATTTGTTCATCAAGGTTATGTCTTCATGGAGGAGCACTACCTGAATGTGGGATTAACGGTTGATTCTCCCATATTCTCTGGACAGCTTGAACAATATTGCGGCTAGGCGGTAGGACACATACGGGTGTTTCCATACTTCTCTCTGTATGTCCGCAGTGCTAAAGCTGCGTTTCCGCGAGATTCCCCATAAATTAAAATCATATCGGTGTACTCTGAAGCTGTATAATTATAATGAGGCATTATAATATTTAATAACACAAACGAGCGTCTAAATTCACACAATTCACATAAAAATGTTATTAAGTACCTACTCTAAATATCGTGTCCTTATCACCATAAAACAAAGCGTCCTATTTAACACAGTTAATACCTTTTTACAAAAATAAACAATGGCGGCACTTTGCTTTGCGCCGACCGACACTACAAAGGCGGCGCAATCGAAACGCGTGCGCTTCAGAATTAGCAATAACACTTGCGACGTCACAGGATCGCGGTGACACACTGACCCACTGACCTACTTAAATAAATAGACGCAGGATTCGACAAGAAAGTGAAATAAAAACAAAGGAACCTAGATTGGTCCCTTTCGCACATACTCAATTTTGGATTGTTAGAAACGTGCGTAATTGAAAGAAGACATTATTTCCGCAGGTTTTCTACTATTCTGCCGTGCTTTATGACTCTTATAGCTACGACAAAAAGTTTATTATGCAAAAATTTACATCTGCAAATAAAATGTATGAACTAATTTAAGTGCAAATGTTCTTGTCTCTTAAAGAGGCGAGCTGGCAACATGTGATTTATCTTTACCGATGCGGCGGTCCTTAACCTGTCTGTGATAGCTTAGTAACAAGTACAGCATGTGGAAAATGTTAAAAATGAAAATTAATTTCCTGTGACTTAACCTTTGGATATATTCGAATGAAATTTTTTATGCGGACTGGGACCGATATTAGGAACACGAAGTTTAATTTAATGTCGTATTGTCATATCCACTTTGTATATATATCCAATTAATCGGGTTTTATCCGAAGTTTGTATCAAGAGTGTACAAAAGTGGCGGTTTGTATGACAGGGGAAATAAATGGATGTGAAGGAAGCTAGGTAGGTCTACAAGGATCGTGACATTTGATACTCGATACTGTCTGCCTACCCTCTTAGGGACTTAGCGTGAAGATAAGTAAGTAAATCCTACATATACTTATTATAAATGTGACAGTTAGTAAAAATGGTTGCTAGTTTCCTTTCACGCGCAAACTACTGAACGGATTTATATGAATCCTTACACGAATATAATTTATACATCAAAATAACATATACGCTATAATTAAAAAAAAATGTAAATTGGTACGAGGGCAAAGCCGCGAGTGGAAGCTAGTAAAATAGTAAAGATGCCAAAAATATATCACAAATGAGATACCACAGCCTAGGGCTCCAGTTTGAATCGCCCGACATTAAACTATTAAACAAACCTGTAGTATTTCTGCATCAACGGTTTTAATAAAACATATCTTAAAATTTCGGGTTAACTCAGATATTTCAATAACTGGAGATTGGCCAATGAGATGTACCGTGATGCTGTGACAAGTTGACAACAGACAAAAATGATAAAAAACTGTGGCGTGCCAGAAATATACCCTATTTTTTTAATTGCTTAAGATTTGAAAGTCCAGTCAGGACAAAGTGTTTTCAGATATCTCATCGTACATTCGCATTTAATAAAAGATTTTACATCTTGCTGTTACATTTAATTGGAAAGCGTTTTTATATCTGAGCGAATAAAAAACTTACAGCTGAGCTGAAGTGTTGTTACGATTGGAAAATTTACGTTAAAGTTTCCTTTGTTGTGATTGTCTTCAGATGCTACTTTTTCCAATAAAACGACCTGTAAGTGTTTCCAGTATACATAGCCTTCTGCGACACTGCGATAAGCATATTTCCATCACACTTTGGACATATATTTTGTTACCTGCACTGAACGTGATAAAGGATTTGTTTTCTTTGCTTTATCGGATTTTTTTTATTTTATATGATATTGGAAGGCAAACATGCAGATGGATTTCCCGATGGTAAGAAACTCACGCCGCCGAAAGACACCAAAGGTGGTATTGGTTGCTAACCTGAGGTCGGGATGTTAGGCCTCGAGCAAAAGTAAGTTTACCGGCTACCTTAGCCTCTAAATCGGAACACGTCATGACACTATGGCGGCAGGAATAGATAAGGCGGTGGTACCAATCCGGGTGAGTCGCTGCGAAACTCTACCACCTAGTCAGATATCACGGTGTTAGTGACGGTAAGCCTATGCTCGCCTCTTACGAGCTGCCTGGCAGGAAGGCAGATAGTCTATTTTGCAAAGGAGCCCTTCTCTTGTTACCATATCAATCGTATAATTCTCGTAATTATCTATTATAATTTAGAGAGTAGGTTAGCCGCCAAGATTACACAAGAGGCTAAAATAATGATAATAGTTTAAAAAAGGCAATTTTTACATTGATTAAGGTACATTACTACTTATTGTTGAAAAAAAATCTTCATGCCTATATCCCCGAAGGGGTAGGCAGAGGCATAACTAGGGCAACCACAACTAGCCGAAGACACTAAGTCCCACAATGTGATAGGTGGCAAGCATATCACTAACCGGACACATATCCAATGCCAGGCAACTTTTTTGTTTCAGAAAATTGGAAAAACCACTTTTTTTTGCCCGACCCGGGAATCAAACCCGGGACCTCATTAAGTCAAGTCCAACATCTGGACCGTTAGACCACAGAGGCGATTATTATTTATTGTTGATAAACATTAATATAGAATGAAATCGAGCTATCTTTTTCAGACCAATCCTAAAACTTGAAATTTAAAAGAACTTTGATTCAAAATGTGCAGAGTTTACAAGAACGTAAAATATTAGACGCAGATGTACAATATAACGTATGATAACAAAGGAGTGAGTGTTAAACAACTGCTGTAACATTGTGGGTGAGTGGTTATCCAGATATGTTTCTGTCTGCATGCATTTATTAGTTTCTTTTCTACGCCACGTCGGTCTTAGCTTACTACTCAGTGTATCTTCATTTAGTTTATGGTAATAAGTTGGTGCTTAGCTTAGAGTTAGCATTTTACCACAATGAAAGCTGCACCTTATCGGTGCGGCAGAAGGACGAACTCTACAGGGTAGTTTCAGGGGTTGCGGGAGGTTTAAAAGATCCGTCAGTACTGGCCGCTCCGCCGTCGTGAGAGGTCGTTACGTACCCTTATTGATAACGCGCGGTATTCGGTTGTCTAGTTTAAATTAATCTCTTCACTAATTTAATTAAGTGCCACGTATCAGGTGGGGAATATCATAACTTTCTCATTCGGAATGCCACTAGCTGTGCAAGCGGTGCTGTATTAAAGGGTATGCAAAACTCTTATTTCAACTTAAGTATCTAAAGTTTATTTAATTGGTTAAAGTTAATTTTCTTGATGTATGTTTATTATGATCATCTTTAATAAAAACTACTTTTACATTTGATAACATAAAAGACTAAGGTTTCCCTGAAACATGTGAGAATCGACAGCATTTAGTCAGTAAACAATGTTGGTGTTACAGCTGGTGTTACGTGTATATCAGTGTGACAAAGGCTTGTCGTTTTTTATTATTTATACAATTCAACTACTCAATAAAGTATAGCAATAAAATACTTTTCAACCGACGAAAAAAGGAGGAGGTTCTCAATTCGCCTGTATGTTGTTTTTTTTGTACGTATTTTCGCGATTATTCCGGTGTTTGTGGACGGATTTTCAAAATTGATTTTTTAATTGAAAGCCTATACTTTCGCAGTGGTCCTATTATAATTTGGTCCAGGACTACATTAGCATTCATGAGAAAACCACATATGTTCCAAATTTGTAGTCGGTTTTTTGCAGTTTTACTGCGTCTAAATTATAATTTGTATCTGAAAGTCCCTTAATGCATATTATATATTTATTTTTTATTTTGAAGAATATTTAACCTAAGTCTAAAAAAGTTTTATGTTAAAGTTGTGTTACATTTAGTGTTATAAAAGACAAAGTATGTTTGAAATGTGGGAAGTCGGAAAGAGGTTCGCCTGCGATTATTGCCAGGAGTAGGCATGTGTGTGATTAACATCTATATGTCTGTATTTCCAGATCTATGTGTTTATTAAATATATTACAGTATATGCTTAAGTATTTATGTGCATTAGCATAGTTAAGTAATATCCAAAAAACAGTTGTTTAATAAAGCAACCCAGTTACGAAGTGCGTTTACTGATAGGTTAAAAAAAATCTTAACTCAAATTTATGTTAAACTAGCTCCTACCTGCAACTTCGCTCGCGTTTTTGTAGGAACCCGATCTACAATCTTGACTAAAAGAGCCTGTATGTTAATCCAGGCCACAATCTATATGTGTTCTAAATTTCAGACAAATCCATTCAGGCATTCGAGCGTGAAAGAGTAACAAATATCCATACATACTTACTCACAAACTTTCGCACTTATAATAATAGGATATGCCTTATACCATTGCAGTTTTCAAATGTCTGAACTGAACCCGTATTGTCAATGACCGGGCAGTTACTAATCTGCATGATTCCTTGTAGAGATGTTGGATCACTAAGTGTTCTCTACCGCATCTATCATGGGGAATGCTCTGAGGAGTTATTTTGTTTGATTCCGGCCGCTGATTTCCACCTTTGTATATCGCGTCAGAGTCTAAAGTATCATGCCCATTATCTTGATGCCAGGCGATCTACAACTGTCCGATTCCGACGACATTTCTTACCCCGCATAACACCTGTGTGGAATCAGTTACCGAGGGCGGTATTCCCAAACGATTATGACTTAGGATCCTTCAAGAAAAGAGCGTACTCATTTCTTAAAGGTCGGCAACGCATCTGTGATACCCCTGGTGTTGCGAATGCCCGTGGGCGGCTATGATCACTTTCTATAAGATGAGTAGTGACCCACTTGCTCATTTGCCTCCTCTTGTATAAAAAATACAATTGGTAATGCGTCAATATGTTTGCGTTTTATAGTTAGGTATTTTGCGCTCTTATATAACCGCGTTACCGGCTAGAAAAAAGTAAGATTTGGTTAACATAAATTGGGCGTAAATATTGGAACAAACAAGCAAAAAATGAAAACATTTTCTAATAATATTTGGATTTAATACTATGAAAGAAGTAAGGAGCTTTATTTGATATATTGGAAAATTGACAATATTTATTCAGTAAACATTCCCTTCATCTTGATAAATGTGCCTGTCCATATTATCCGCTTCATATTTTTCAAAATAACGTTTCATTTGTGTAATAACGGTAACTTTGTGCATAGCTTTTTGTTCGATTTTATGAATGCCATTAGTTTTTTTTATGATATTGGAAGGCAAAGAAGCAGACGGATTTCTGATGATAAGAAATTCACGCCGCCTAGAGACACCAAAGGTGTTAATGGTGCGTTGCCAACCTGAGGCCGGGATATTAGGCCTCGAGCAGAAGTAAGTGTACTAGCTACCTTACCCTCCAAACCGGAACACGTCATTGCGTTATGGCGGCAGGAATACGTAAGGCGGTGGTACCAATCTGGGCGAGTCGCTGCGAAACTCTATCACCTAGTGAAATGTCACGCTGTTAGTGACGGTAAGCCTATGCTCGCCTTTTACGAGCTGCCGGCAGATGGTCTATTCTGCAAAGAAGCCCGGACCAACACGGGGAAATAGTTGTTTTATATTGCTTACGACAGTGAACTAGCTCACAGCTCTCTGATAGTAAGATACAACTGAGGTTTTTTATTTTTTTATAGAAGAGGAGGCAAACGAGCAAGTGGGTCACCTGATGGAAAGTGATCACCTCCGCCCACGGACATCCGCAACACCAGGAGTATCACAGATGCGTTGCCGACCTTTCAGGAATGAGTACGCTCTTTTCTTGAAAGTCTGGAGACAACATAGAGATCATAAGGGCGTCGCTGTTCTGTAGCCTGGATGATAGCTCTTAAGTGCAAGTAGACTTGCTACTGTTACTATAGGGTACCGTACTCGTACCGTACTCAGGATCGGAACATAACAAAGAAGCTATGGCTTCAGGAAGAGATAAAGCGGTGAGTCCCTGCATGGGCAAGTTGTTGTGCAGCATTCTATTGTCAGGGAAATTGTTAATATTGAACCATTCAACCTATCATCATACCTTACGAGCCGTCTTTCAGGAAGGAAGATGGTCTATTTTACACGAAGGGCACGGAACGACACTGGGTTGTCTGCAGCTTTGTATGCATTTATAACGTCTTTGCTATTTATCTTATTTAGCAATAAAATTTACGATTTAAATAGGTTTGATAATAATTAGCTACGTAAGATAAGGCCTACGCCCGCGGCTGCGCCCATTGAGTAATAGGCGTCTGCAGTTTCACTTCAGATCACGACATCTAAGTGACTACTCGATCGATTTTGGTGCAACACAGATTCTGTTTTAATGTAACAATCTAATTTAGTTCTAATCGTAATATTAATACATGACGCAAAAACTTTGGACCCCTTTTCATGTAAATTGGTAGAACGGAGGAGTATGAAACTTATAATTTCTTTGTAGGAGAAGTGTATAACGCTAATATTTTTCAAAGAGCATCAAATAAAAAAAAATGGTACCTAACACATACTGCCATGAATTTGACATACAAATACCTATATTATATTAACTATAAAAGACAACAGATGGCACACAAACTATATTCATAATGTTTGGAATATTTTTTTTAATATGTTTATGATTACATTTTCTTTGTTAAATACGCCATCAATGTTTTTACAAAAAACTTTATATGTTTACTTAAAAATATGTTAATCATAAAAACTCAGTACCTATATGCAAATTTGTAAATTCAATTCATTTTAATAGTATGAATGCGAAGTTATGTCTGTCTATCTGCTACTTTTTCCTCTAAACCACTGCTTCGGTGTTGATGATATTTCATATGCATGTAGTAAAAGACCTGAGTTCAAATATAGGCTTCTATTTTCAATAATAGGGTATGATAGTTTGTGTGAAAATTCATTCTACACTGAAGAAGTCGTGGGTAAACAGCTAATAAATATTTAAAATCTAGATACATATCTAGTATCCGTTTTTATCCGTTTTCAGTGTGCAAGTGTGACAGTGACGTACTTAAAGTGTTTATATATGAGCCTCTGTGGTCTAGCGGTTCAGGTGTTGGACTTGACTGCATGAGGTCCCGCAGTCCCGATTGCAGGTTCGAATTCCGGGTCGAAAGAAAGCCCATATCCCTGAAAGGGTAGGCAGAGGCACAACCAGAGCACCCACGACTAGCCGAAGATACTAAGTCCCACAATGTTATAGGTGGCAAGCCTATTGCCAACCGGGCACATTTCCAATCCCGAGCAACATTTTTTAATTAGAAATTTGGAAAAACCCAGTTTTCTTTTTTGTTGCCCGACCCGGGATTCAAACCCGGGACCTCTTGCAGTCAAGCCCAACAACTGAACCGCTAGATTACAGAAGCGAGTTATATTATTAAATTGACTAAACATCATAATTTTACTAGCCCTGATGTCATTGTGATAAGTAAAACTGGTAGACAAACAGGTAATTATTATTATTAAACTTGTGTGGACCAGATTAGTGTTTTTAAAATATTGATAATGAAGTACGATAAAAAATATAAATTACGTCTAGGCGTTTAAATTATATCACTTTAATTTGAAAAGCGTTTTCGTTCCTTAAGGGGCGCTAGAAGAAATTAGCTCGTTAGAGTCAACCAAATACTCGCAGGATATGAGTTTTTAAATGAACACATTAGCCTGCGTTAATTTAAATGCTGCCTTTTCCATAATTTAGGGTTTTATTTATGTTTATCTTCATAATATTAACTTTGAAATAGCTTCGTTTATTACTACACACATTTATAGTATTATCGCGGGTGATAGAGCTTGGGTTTGCTTATAATATGCTAGTACAAACTGAGGTTTACAAACAAAAAAAAAATTAAACGAAATCGACACCATCTAAAAAGGAAAATTTATTTGGACTAGCGGTTGCCCATTGATCGAAATTCGACCATAATAAATTTTAATATCTTTTTGATAAGAACGCCATCTTCATTTCTCAAGACCAACTACTTTGTTTCCAAACTTTTTAGTGCGCCATCTGTGATCTTTTATCATTATTATCAATATATTTGTTTGTGTGTGTGTGTCAAATGCGTGGTAGTGTGGGTAATGTTGTATTAATTGATTTAATGTACTTTAAAAACATAATTGTTGAAAAATATTAGCGTTCTGCACTTTTTCTACACATAAACTATAAGTGTGCCAAATTTTATGTTCCTGCGTTTTCGCAATTTACCTAAAAGGGGCCCAAAGTTTTGGCATCACGTATTAATATATAAATATCCCGGCCACAGGACGGCGACGCATCTATGCTATCTATGGTACCTACTGTCAAATACGTGTTGCGGAATACGTAATTTTTAATTTTTTGGTAACTTCTGAGATATTCAGCGACTAGCTTACTGTGCATTTATGTACCTATATTGTTTCAATAAAAGTGTTACAAAGTGTTGCTTCTTTTTGTAGCACTTTTCGAATCGAGAAATCGTAACGTTAACTTTAGCGCACGTTTACTAGATACGATGTGCCCTGTTTAATTACTCAAAAGCGTGACGTGGAAATTGTTTAATTCCGTGAGATGCCAATCGTTTTCATTCATTTTCCCCATTAAAGTCGATGACGCGAAAACGAAATGCCAGGGCTACATACGTGAAATCTATAACGACCGTTACAAGGTAGAGGTTTTGCTCTCAGTTTTACCATTGTAACTAAATTACGTTTGAAATACTGTTTGCAATTATTGAACTGATTGTTTGAATTATTGATAACATATGTAATAATATCGGCTTCTTGCAAGCATCAGTCTCGAGTATGTTATCCATCTTCAGATACAAACTGGGGTAAAATTCACTGCCAACAAGTAATTGACTTCTGAGTCTAACTCAGAAATGTCAGTAATTTTCAGTGGGTTTTTTTTTAAACTTCACTTTTACCAAGATTTTTTTTGTTATGTAAATGGAGTAGAATAAATTTAAGATCTATTCTAAAACAAATAAATTTATGTAGCTAATACTAGCAGTTGCCTGCAGTTACGTCCAAGTTAATTAGGTCATCCTTGGGACCTGATAGTGATATCTGGATTAAAAATAGTATATGTTACTCCCCTAGCTCTATCCACCTAAATATCTTCACACAACAATTATGCCACAAAACCGCCCATTTGTGACACGAATCAAGGTCAAACAAAAATAGAAAACAATACAAACTTTAAAATAAATTCGTTGCCTGGGATATGTACTACCCGGTTGGCATAGTTTTGCCACCTATCACATAAGTCCCACTTACGAGTAGTATTTGTGGCTAGTTGTAGGCACCCACTTGGTTGTACCTCTATTTACCGCTTCGGGGATACGGGTGCAAAGACACAAACTTTTGAATTTATAATGTTAATGGATATGGATATAATTTTTTCAGTTTTTAATACATACATAAACTATTCATCTTTCACTTCTTTCCACGTCACCAAGTTTTCCGTTCAAGTATTAATATATTTGACTTTACAGTTTACTGTGTTCCGATAAACGTATGTTAGCACGTAAAGAGATCGTTTTGAACGTTCACGTTTTCGTGATTCATATAAAATGTATTGAAAGAAAACAAATTATATTTTAAGTGTTTGTTTACGTATGAGTTTTCGAAGCGTAGGCAGATAAATGCGCTGCACGTGCTATATAGATGTGAAATATTAAAATATGATCTTCTTTAACATAATTTATTATCTTCACGCCAAATCGGTTATACAGAATGCGGATATGTATATAAAAAAATCTTATTTAGTCAGATTAATCTCAGAAAGCCTAGCCTCTGTGGTCTAGAGGTTCAGTTGTTGGACTTGACTGCATGAGGTCCCGGGTTCGAATCCCGGGTCGGGCAACAAAAAGGAAATTGGGTTTTTCCAATTTTCTAATAAAAAATGTTGCTCGGGATCGGAAATGTGCCCGGTTGGCGATAGGCTTGCCACCTATCACATTGTGGGACTTAGTGTCTTCGGCTAGTCGTGGGTGCCCTGGTTATGATTCTGCCTACCTCTTCGTGGATATGGGCATGAAGATACTTTTTTAATCTCAGATCGATTATGTATCGTTCTAGTTTTTAACCGACTTTAATAAAAGGAGGCGGTTCGGATTTCCCCGAGGCTTCTGAACCAATTTACGTAATTTTTTTTTGGCGTGATGCTGAATGGTTTCGAATTGAACCTATAAAAATTTGAGTCAGGTAGGCCCATTAATTATTCTTTTTTTTATTTAATAAGCATTTTTTATCTACTTTCACCTACCCCAATGTCTATTTTTATTAAATTAAATTAAATCTTACAAGTAAATATGATCCACTTTGGTGACTTGGTGACAATATTACAGACACATCGACATTCAGCAACATGCTACAACGACATTTACTTATAACATTGTTAAATAAAATTATATCAGCAATAAACTAAAAAGTAAAAAAATAATAAAAATTTAATTGATTATGTACTACCTATTATTTATATATTATGTGTTATTTACTAATAGATTTGAAGTCGGTGCCAATCCAATTTATTACTTAAGTATATATAATTATTAAGACTTGGTACCGACTTCAAATCTATTAGTAAATATCACATATAAATAATAGGTAATATAAAATCAATATTTTTTTATTTCTTACTTTTTAGTTTTGGGGGTATAAGGTGACATGTACTTTCCATCTCTTTTTCAACCACCGCACAAATTAATTTTAATTTTGAGATAAATTCTAAGATATTGAATGAAATGGCTTAATGTTTGTGCTGGTCCGGCTCTGCTGTGCAGGAAAAACAAAAAAAAAGTCATTATCAATAAGACCTACAGCATCTATGGTGTTTACAGGTCACAGTTGTCGCTTACCATCAGCAAAGCTATGTGCTTGCTCGCAGGATTTTTGTATAAATAAAAAAAATAAAAAGTAGGTACTTATGTTGGATTATTCATTTACTTTACTCACCTTGCCAATTGATTTTTTGGGTTTTCAAGTTTCGAAGTCCTTTGTCTGCTACTAAGGTTCCTTCCCGTTGGAAAATCTCTTCTTGTTATTGTCCTACGGCCGAACTCAAGCGTCAATTAACATTTAATCTGACACAATTTAGTAATGAAAGTGCTAACTGAATGAGTGATTAAAATATAATTGACATCTTTGAGCGCGGTGTTTAATCTAGTTTAGGTAGGAATCCTAAACCCAAAGTAAGATTAATTATCAAAAGTACACATTATAGGTTCGATCGCATTTGTGTGTTGAGCGCCCGTAAAGGAACATAACCTCCATTTTCGATTAGAGAGTAAAAAAAGTAAAAAGTATTTTCACGCCCATATCCCTGAAAGGGTAGGCAGAGGTACACCCAGGGCACCTACGACTAGCCGAAGACTCTTCCACAAAGTGATAGGTCCTAACGCCAATAGGGCACATATTCAATCCCGGTTAACGTTTATTAGAAAATGTAAAATTTACTTTTTCCAACATTTTTTGTGGTCGATCTGGAGATTGAGTTTGGAATCTCAAGAAGTCAAGTCCGACGCCGGACCACTAGACCGCAGAGGCGATTAGACAGTAAGTTTACATAATTAAATCTGAATCTTTCGAGGAAAATGTGAGTTTTTCATCATCATCATTTGTAGAATAGACCATCTGCCTTCCTTGCCAGGCAGCTCGTAAAAGGCGAGCATAGGCTTACCATCACTAACACCGTGACATCCGACTAGGTGGTAGAGTTTCGCAGCGACTTACCCGGATTGGTACCACCGCCTTACCTATTCCTGCCGCCATAACGTCATGACGTGTTCCGGATCGGAGGGTAAGGTAGCCGATAAACTTACTTTTGCTCGAGGCCTACCATCCCGGCCTCAGATTGGTAAGCACCATTACCGCCTTTGGTGTCTCTAGGCGGCGTGAGTTTCTTACCATCGGGAAATCCGTCTGCTTGTTTGCCTTCCTATAACATAAAAAAAATATCAATTTGCACGTAGTAATGGACGACCCTGTAAGTGATATAAGCCAACACTCCGCCTCTTACGAGTTGCTTTGCAGTTAAGCACATCTGCTATGATAAGAATAGGGCACCCGCTATTCTTCAAAGGAACCCGGAACCAACGCCGGGACATGAATGAATTTTATTATTTGTCAATGTAAATCCTTATAGTAGACTTAAATAATTGAATTTACTACGGGTTCGGAATACTGCTTTCAAATGTAAAGCGGGTACTTGAATAAAATTTGGAAGTTTTATTTTCTGAAGACTGCAAAAAGAAAATTCTAAATTGTTTTAAACATTTTTTGTATGATACCTTCCGAGTATGGACCAACCTTCGAAAAAAGAGGGATACAACCTCCTCTATAGTTTTGTATGTACGTTAATCTATTTCTCCGTTCTACCTCAATGGATTTTACAAATTATTTTTCTTAAAAGAGTGTACTTCTGAGGTTTTTTTATGATATTGGAAGGCAAATAAGCAGACGGATTTCCTGATGGTAAGACATTCAACCCACCTAGCGATACCAAAGGCGGTAATGATGCGTTGCCAACCTAAGGCCGGAATGTAAGGCCTCTAGTAAAAGTAAGTTTACCGGATACCTTATCCTCCGAATCAGGAAACGTCAACAGCAAGCACTGACGTTATGGCGGCAGGAATAGGTAAGGACGTGGTACTATTGAGGGCGAGTCGCTGCGAAACTCTGCTACCTAGGCAGATGTCACGTTTTAGTGAAGGTTATCCTATGCTCGCCTTTTACGAGCTGCCTGGTAGGAGGGCACATGGTCTATTGTGCAAAGGAGCTCTGACCAACGCGGGGTAAAGGTCGTCCCACTCTCACCAAGTCTGGATCTGGTTTTTTTTATGATATTGGAAGGCAAACAAGCGACGGATTTCCTGATGGAAAGAAATTAACGCCGCCTAGAGACACCAAAGTTGGTAACGGTGCATTGCCAACCTGAGGCCAGGATGTTAGGCCTCGAGCAAAAGGAAGTTTACTGGCTACCTAATCCTCCAAACCGGAACACGTCATGACGTTACGGCGGCAGGAATAGGTAAGGCGGTGGTACCAATCCGGGCGAGTCGCTGCTAAACTCTACCACCTAGTCAAATGTCACGGTGTTAGTGACGGTGAGCCTATGCTCGCCTGTTACGAGCTGCCTGGCAAGGAAGGCAGATGGTCTATTCTACAAAGGAGCTCGGACCACCATGGATGATGGAATTCCAGTGAAATCTAGAAAAATGTCATTTTGTGTATATCTTAGTGTTTTACTTATTGAAATCCATGTCGGTTTTCTACAGTTTTACCTCGCTTAAATTATTAAATAAAAGGTGTTGCCCGTGGTGTTGCCAGCGTTAATAATGGTCTCACAGGAACATTTTTTCGAGATAAAAACTATCCCATATTTTAATCCAAGTTACCCTTTATGTGTGCTAAATTTCAAGAAAATCGGTTGAGCAGTTTTTGTATTAAGGAGTAACAAACAAATATACAAAGTTTCGCTTTTATAATATCAGTAGGATAGTTGCAAACAAAGTAATAGATACAATCAGACCAGTTCACAATGTGTCAAAGTGCATGAAACATCAATTACATGGATTTAGCATTACAAACTCCAACTTCAACTGTTCAGTGGTCTTTATGTTGCAAACTTGGAATTTGGGAGTAACTTTGTGTTAGATTTGCAGTAAAATGGATTTTAGTTGTCTTGCAAAAGTATGTACTTATGTTACCTAAACATTGCATATTTTTATACAGTATTTTTAATAATAAAGTTTTTTTACAGTATTACTACATTACGTTTCTGATGCTTTATGACAGAACGTTCTTCAAATATATTCTGTTTATTTTAAAATTTTTCTCATTTTGAAACACTTTATTTTAATGATTATGAGTATCGAAAATTCCTTCTGGGTATTAATACTGTTAAATAAGACCAAATGAATTGATTATTAACATAGGGATGTGGTAATTGGTACGAAAGCTAAAGCTTAAAAGCTTAAGCTTTGTAGTGTAGCGAACTAAAGAATGATCAAATACAATCCAATTTGCCACTTGGATATTGAGTGTATGAATGTCGTAATTATTTTTATAATTTTAAAATGAAACGTCACTGGTCCGGGCTTCTGTGCAGAACAGACCATCTGCCTTCCTGCCAGGCAGCTCGTAAAAGGCGAGCATAGGCTTACCGTCATTAGCACCATAACATCCTACTAGGTGGTAGAGTTTTGCAGCAACTCGCCCTCAATAGTACCACGTCCTTACCTATTTCTCCCACCATAACGTCCAATGATTGGCAATCATTGGACGTGTGAAAGTTGACGTGTTCCGGTTCGGAGGGTAAGGTAGCCGGTAAACTTACTTTTGCTCGAGGCCTAACATCCCGGTCTCAGGTTACCACCACCTTTGGTGTCTCTAGGCGGCGTGAATTTCTTACCACCAGGAAATCCGTTTGCTTGTTTGCCTTCCATTATCATGAAAATAAAAATTAAATAAAAACAACCTGAAAAAACTACACGTATTTTCGGATAAGGTGTGTGTAATCTTAAATCTTACCATGTGTTAATGAGGGGGGGGGGAAGGGGTTGAAAAAGTCTTCAAAGAACATCACCCAAATGATTAGGTCCTTACGAAGCACCAGCGTCATGTCTACTTTCCAGTGTCAAGTCTTCAGTGTCTAGTGACACGATGTTATGAAAAAACTAAAACACATGCAATGTTCCCCGTTTTGGTCCAGGTCTCCTATGTAGAATAGGCCTTTTGCCTACATGCTATACAGCTTGAAAAAGGCAAGCAAAAGTTTAATGGGTCATTACTAATACAGCCACTGGTCTCGCCTGGATAGGGATCCACTGCTTACCTATTTCTAAAAAAAAAGTATCTTCACGCCCATATCCCCGAATAGGTAGGCAGAGGTACAACCAAGGCACCCACGACTAGCCGAAGACACTAAGTCCCACAATGTGATAGGTGGCAAGCCTATCGCCAACCAGGCACATTTCCAATCCCGAGCAACATTTTTTTTTATTGGAAAATTGGAAAAATCCAATTTTCTTTTTGTTGGCCGACCCGGGATTCGAACCCGGGACCTCATGCAGTCAAGTCCAACAACTGAACCGCTAGACCACAGAGGCGACACTACCTATTACCTATAGGCGACGCGACCTATTTCTACTGCAGTGTTATATTCCGGTCCGGAGATAAGGGTTGTCGGTAGACTTCCACAAAAGGCCTAAAACTCCGATCAAAGGACAGAACCGTCCAACAACATCTACGATGTTTATAGACCACGGTTGTCTGTTTCCATCAGGAGAGCTGTGTGCTTATTCGCAATCTTTTGCTATAAAATAAAGTTATTTAAACCACAAAAGCCATTTCGCCTGCCTGAAGCTTCGCGTTTTTGATCGATGGTAAGAGGTAATCGTGGCCTATATACTTTCTAGAAGTTACAGATGTGTCGCTATCCTGAGAACCGGGTTCTTAGGCCTAATGTGCAAGTCTACTGGCTGCTCTACCCTACGGGCAAAAACCTGACACTTATTATAGCAGCAGAAATAGTTGAAGCAGTAGATCCTCACCCGGGCAAGTTGTTTCATAGCACTCTACCATCAGGGGTCTTCTTGGGCAATTAACATTTGCTCGCCTTATACGACTTGTCATGCAGGACGACAGGTCTATTCTACACAAAGGACCCGGACCAATGGCAGGAAAATCCTTTTAATCACATGTAGGGAGAGGATAGGTGCTAGATTTTTTTTAAAAAACACCCTTCTCACCCTAATAAGTGCGCTTACAACGGCAACAAATACGCCTTGAGGCTGCAAATTATGCTACGCGAATGAGTATGCACACACATGTTCAATGAACTTCATAACATTAACTATTCTGATACTTTGAGTTTGAAATGAAAGGGCACAGGTCCAAATCCTGTCTGGGCCGTGATTTTTCTTTCTTCAAAATTTGTAGAAATTTAACCCAAGCACAGGGCAAGTGTTAAAAAATTAAAATACCTTTGAGGGAAACGAAAGTTGTGATTATTATGAATGTGATTTGTATCTGCAATGATGAACTTATGTCGCCCTAGACATGACTTTAACCGTGTTTTAAAAATTAAAATTTATTAAAGTGATGTGTCTACTACCTACTTGAACGCTTATGTAATTATAAAGTTATTCATTAGTCTACGATTTAGCGATGGTATACGAAATTTTTCAATTGCCGGGAAGAGTTACTTTGTAATAAAAATAAATTGGTCACTGTTTGAATTTTTTACTATTGTTATTGAACAAAATTATAGATTTCAGTTTTCGCCTGTCTGTACATTTGTGAGGGCCAATTAAGAAAGTCTTATCAAAAAATCCAAACAAATTTTAAACAAAACGGCGGGTATCGAAAATGTAAGAAACTGTTCAGATAATTACAAACAAACATAATTTTCACATAGACCGTACAATGGGCGCGACTATATTATTATTATTCAAGGTACCATATGTGATATGGAATTTGTTGAATTTGAAGCACGCTAAAACATCCTTTTTTGCCAACGACCGCCTCGCTGGAGAAAGAACGTACACTCTTAACTGCCCCGGTCAACCACGAGACTCGGGTTCAACTCCTAAAGGGGCAAGCATTTGTTTAATAAACATGTAAATCTCTGCATTTCTGCATCTGGGTGTTTATTAAATATTATTCTTATATACATTTAAGTATCCATGTATTGGAATCGTTGAATAATTCCCATAACACAAGTGTATAATTTGCTTACTTTGGGTTAGATTGAATTAGGGAAACTTGTCCAATGGATATTTATTTATTTATTATATATTTCTATTCGTTGAAGACGTTGTCATCTACGATATACTAGCGTCAATACAACTCGGAATATAAAGTCAACATACAGGGAGTTCAAGTAAGTCCCTCTCTCCGTAGCTACGCGCGTAAAACGCAGTACCTGTAGGGTTACTCTCGAAGCTCGATTCATGCATTATTGGAAATTGGAATCGAATATGTCATTTTAGGTACTTTTGAACACAATACTGGCGAATTATTACCATTTAGTTAATAGTAATTAGTAAATTATTTTATCCTATTCGTTGAATTTATTTGTAACTAAATGTTAATAATCCTCTAATTCTGTGTTCACAAGTACCTAAAGTGACAAATACGATTCCAATTTCCAATTCGCATGATATCGTGATTCCAGAGTAACCCTACTGGACGGAATACAAACAAAACGCGCAATACGCATTTGTATAGGCCAGTGTAGCTTCTAAATATTCAAGATTACAACAATAGTTGTAAAATAATAACTCAAACCAATAAATAATTTTAAGTGTTAAAATGAGCGCCTATTTCCTTTGGTAGTGTCATGTGTGAACGGAAGGAACAATTTTCCAATTCTTTTTTGTCAGGAGAGAAAGACGAGAAGTTTGTTCATTAGTTGTTGCCAGGAGAATGTTCAAATAAAATAAAATAAAACATTGGTAGTTAGTTCAGGACAACTTCCGGCGGATCAGCTTATCATAATATTAATACGTGATGTCAAAACTTTGGACCACTTTTTACGAAAATTGCGCGGACGCAGTAGCATAAAATTTGGCACACTTATAGTTTATGTGTAGGAGAAGTGCAGAACGCTAATATTTTTCAATAACAATGCTTATAAAGTAAATTAAATCAATAAATAAAACATTACCCACACTACTATGCATTTGACACACACAAACAAATATATTGATGATAACGATAAAAGATCACAGATGGTGCACTAAAAAGTTTGGAAACAAAGTAGTTGGTCTTACGAAATAAAGATGACGTTCTTATTAATAAGATATAAAAAAATCTTATGGTCGAATTTCGACCAATGGGCGACCACTAGTTATTACAAATCTATATTTTTTAAACTTTTAATGTATTAGGTGTGCAACATCTGAGTTTTTTATTTATATTATTTATTGGACAATTGATATTTTTTTTTCTTGGACGTGCTTTAATTTGTTAACGTGCTTTAATTTGTCAAAAAATGAAATACAATACAATAACTTTTTATTGTGCACCAAAAACAAAAAAAAATACACATAAGGTCATCTAATAAAAATAAAACTGAAATACTTATACAAATATTATATTGGACAGTTTATACTCGTTATAAAATTTCAACGCTGTTTGTTATATATACCGCCTATTAAAAATAAAATTAAAAACCGCCATCTGTTTTAATTTAGACTAATTAACAGTTTCTTACAGATTTAGTAATACTATTGGTTCTTGTTGTACAATAATGAGTTTTTTTTACTTTTATTTATAATTTATCGTGCAATGTGATTACAAATATAAATTGGTATTTAAAAAATACGAACGTGTATGACAAGCCCCTATGTTATGTTTGAATACGTTTGCTAACGATGAAACTTTTTTATCCGATATACTATAGGACACAAAATACGCTATGTTCATAACATTGAATTAAAATGTCAGCCAAGTGATAGTTATGTAAAATTTATATTCGTATTTACATATATTTCACTAAATTTACATTTTTTCTCTCACAAGAAACTTCTTCTTATAATTCTAGCACTACAAAAAAGAGTTATCGAAATTGAACTTTTCAGTCATTTTGTTGTCCAATGGTCTACTTGAATTTTTGTACACAGATAACACTAAACTGCATCCCCCGGTTTTTTTATTGGATTTTTGAATTTCATCCGATTATTTAATGAAATTTGAAAAAGTATTCACGTTATAATGTACAAAATGATGGTCGACTTCACAACAAAGCTGTGTTTATCTTGATAACGTGTCTCAGCAAAAGACTTTTTGTTTTAATTTGTTGTTATTCCGGCCTCAGCTAATTATAATTACGGCTTTGCAAAATTTATGGTTCGTTATTTGCAGCCTTGTGTCCAACCTGGCCAATGAGAACCGGCCAAGTAGACAGACTCTGAATGTATAATGGGATACAATTTATGATTGTCCTCTTGCTGTCTCTGTGGTGCTGCTTCAGTGCCTAAGTAGGCCAACGAAAAATTTTGTAATGTATTCATGAAATTTCGTGACACGATGTTAGTATGAGGTTCAAGAGAAGAGATACGTGCGAATTGCCAATGTTAATATTTGTACCTGCTTCATATTCTGGTTGTGAGGACCCCATTGTCCAATAATAGAAACTCTAGTAATTTTGAATTGTTGGCTGTCAACTTTTTTTATCAGTCAAAGCAGGATTCTAGATATCTAGGTACCAGAGTTTTTCGACAACTTAACGTCAGGTCTCTAACTGAGTAGACAGAGGGCAACCTCGGATAAAACTCGACCAACTTTATCATAGAATGTCAACCTAGGTCTCCCCGGGTACCAACATCAATCCACATTCGCATTATGTATCTATTCTCTCAATCTATCGTTTGCCATTCTTTTCATATAACCGAACAGCGCGCAGCATGCCTTTTTTCAAATTTTTTAAATCAATACTTTCTTTTTATCCCATCCTTTCTCTAATATCACTTTTGCGAATGTGGTTAGCGAACGTTTCACCTCAGATTTTCGTAAATGATCTCATTTTGACTGCATTTGAGGCTTTTGGTGATGATGGCACACCCAACTCTTGCTTCTATAGAGTGACGTTGGGATAAGCACAGAAATGTGCGAAGTGAGACTAACACTTTCATTCAAAACCTCGCTTTGAAATACCCATCGCTCCATTCACACTATTCTTTGCAAACGCTCTCCTTTCTACATACGCATCGTACTTACCATCCCTGCTATATTACTATCAAGATATACAATTTTATTTACATTTATATCCATTCTGGCTCTTTCATATACTATTACTTTAATTTTCTTTACATTCAAATGTGTCTAAGCCTCCTTCTTTACAATCATCTGATATAACTGTGACCAGAGTTTGCAGTTCAAATGTTTTAGAGCCTAAAAGTACAGCATTTATAATATTTTTTTAATATTTTGCTATCAAAGCAAAGCAAAATTTACCACGATGACCAGGCGAAATGGGGATTCATATTTACATTATTGTATTTTCAAATTAGTGTCGAAAATTGGCCATGAGTGTTCTGCATATTCAACTGAATGATAAAAAAAATCGATTTCAAAATAAACAAAATATAGCAATTTTAACAACCCGTAAAAGTTCGATGACCCGCGCGATGTACGGCGAACAGCTGGGAGCGCCGATTTTTAGCAACAAAATATGTTTTTTATTTGCTTATTTTTTTTTATGATATTTTAGTTATTTTTTATGTTTTCAGGTACGTATTCCGAATATCATTCTTATTTTTTTATGATATTTCAGTTATTTTTTATGTTTTCAGGTACGTATTCCGAATATCATTCTTATTTTTTTATGATATTTCAGTTATTTTTTATGTTTTCAGGTACGTATTCCGAATATCATTCAGATATCATTCACTAATTTGAGAAAACGTTCGAAATAAATTTACTAGATCATTCAGATTATCATCACACCGAGACTCTTCACAAGGTGAAAGAGTTTTAAGTCGCTTTGCCCGGAGTGGTACCACTTAATGCGTACCGCCAGAACTACAACGCTCGCAACTTTTTTGGTTTGCGGAAAAGGACGGTTGTCAAATTTACTCCAAACCACCTTTAATGTTAACACGTATTTCTTATCACTGGTAAACACGTCTGCTTGTTCGCTTTAGTATTGTTGTGGAATTACCTATAAAACCTCAGCAGTATATATCTTATATATAAAATTCTCGTGTCACAATGTTCGTTCCCGTACTCCTCCGAAACGGCTTAACCGATTATCATAAAATTTTGTAAGCATATTAAGTAGATCTGAGAATCGGCCATCTATTTTTCGTACCCCTAAGTGACAAGGGTGACTAACTCCAATTTTTTTACTAAAATCACATTGAAAAAGTAGCAGAACAACGTCTGCCGGGTTAGCTAGTATGTTTTATATAATTATAATTCGTATGCTATTTCCACGGCATTCAGAAGTTCCTCCAACAAATTCTATTTAAACCTCTCTAGTCGAAGTTAGCGATCAGAATGTGGGCCGTAACGGTTGAGTTCTTTCTTTAAGTTTTGGCCTTTAAGTTAGTATTTTGCCATTAGTCAAGTAGAAATTTGCATCAAATTTTACACTAATTTTAATAAAGTATAATTAGTCATCAGTCATAAGTAAGTAAGTCATGTCAGGCTCTTGGGTAAAGCGGTGACTTCATTACTTCATGATTATTTCGTTTGTCAACTTTCACTGAACAAAATTGTACAAAATGCCACCAAAATTGACTAATTTCACTCAATATAAACACGAAATTCAATAATTATGAAAAAACTTCGACCATCTTTTCTCTCGATGGCGCCAAAACTCAAAACGGTTGAGTATATTATCGTTAAGTCACGGGTGTTGTCACACTGAACTTAACATTCTGCACTAATTTTAGTAATATTTACCAATTAATTAAAATCTTCATATTATACTGAAGAATTGCCTCCATGGTGTAGCGGTCCTTCGTCGGACTTTAATTCTTGAGGTCGCGGGTTCGATTCCCGGGTCGGACAAAAAAATATAGAAAATCCATAGTTTCAATTTTCTAATAACAATAACGTTTCCCGGGATTGAATATGTGCCCAGTTGGCGATAGGCTTGCCACCTATCACTTAGTGTCTTCAGCTAGAAGTTGGGTGCCCTGGTTGTGCCTCTGCCTACCGCTTCGAGGATATGGACGTGAAAATATTTTTCATCACATTATACTAAAGAGATATTTCACATTATACTTAAAATGTTTTCAAAGTCAATTAATTAATTGAACTTAATTACTTGAATGAATTAAAAACAAGTTGACAATAAATTTTAATTACTTTAAGTGAATAAATGACATCGCGGCCATTTTTATTAAGAATATGAATAGGAAAAAAAAACACTTTCTTAAAATAGCTTCTGAGTTTTAAGCCCTTTGTTGCTATAGGCAACTCACAGATCAGACAAATCTCGACCAGTTAGGTACCACTACTTTAACTATTCGCTTAATCTGCCAGTTACACGAAATAGCTTAAATAATATAAAGTCTAGTACAGAAATATATCCTGCCATAAAGCGGTCGTTATGGCATCGTTCAGTAAAAACAGGGAGTACCGCAAGCAGGTGAGCCTGACATTTGGAGCGGTAAGATGTATGGGAGCCTCCATCCCGCATACGCCCCTCGTAATGAATGAAGTAACTTCAAATAGAAATTACCGCAACCCTGGCTCAAATATAATTTGATATCATCCGAATTAGTTCATTGCGATGACCTAGGAATATGAAAATTCAGTATCTTCACGCCCATATCCCCGAAGATGTAGGCAGAGGCACAGCCAGGGCACCCACGACTAGCCAAAGACACTAAGTCCCACAATGTGATAGGTGGCAAGCCCATCGCCAACAGGGCACACAGCCAATTCCAGGCAACGTTACTGTTTATTAGAATATAGAAAATATGCATTTTCTAATTGTTTTGTTTTTTGTATAAATATGAAAATTACTTTACCTAAGCACCTTTTAACATTATCTTTTCATGAATCTTTAGATCATGAGGATTTTACCAGACCAGCTGTTGCCTACCGCGTTGCCAGCGTGGTTAGTGGTCCGATAGGTCATTTTTTTGGGATAAAAACAATCCTACGTGTTAATTTAAGTTACCTTCTATGTGTGGGCTAAATTTCATGAAAATCGGTTCAGCAGTTGATGCAACAAAGAACAAAGAAGGACAAAGAAGAAGGAGTATAAAACAAAAAACAAACATATAAACTTTCGCAATTATAATACTGATAGGAAATAGGATAACAAATCACTCGATGCAAAATATTAAAAGTCGTAAAAATTCTATCTCTACTTGCAATGTATTATATAAAAAAATATTAGGAAGTCGACAGGGACGATTTTAAGCCTAATTCCATTTTTTAATTATCTTTTGTGATTGACGTTTTGTTTATTTATGACCGCATCGTTTTAATTTATATAATTTTCATGAATATAGGATTAGGGGTTTCATTTACATTTTAGGGATATGCTATCAAAATCAGTCAAGAGACAGCGGGGCCTAAGCCACGACGGTGTGGTACACTTTAGAAGTTTTGTTAGTAGAAAATTCACAATTCACCTGACCTATTACCTGATATTAGTTGTCGCCCATTGGTCGAAATTCGACCATAATAAATTTTAATGTCTTTTTGAATAAGAACGCTATCTTCATTTCTCAAGACCAACTACTTTGCTTCCAAACTTTTTAGTGCGCCATCTGTGATCTTTTATCGTTATCATCAATATATTATTTGTTTGTATGTGTCAAATGCATGCTAGTGTGGGTAATGTTTTATTTATTGATTTAATGTACGTTCTAAGTATTATTATTGAAAAATATTTGTGTTCTGCACTTCTCCTACATATAAACTATAAGTATGCCAAATTTTTATTATTTATGCTCCTGCGTCAGCGCCATTTTCGTAAGAAGGAGTCCAAAGTTTTGCCATCACGTATTAATATTGAAATATTGTGTATTTATTAGTTAGTATAACATTTTCCATTTTAGTCTCGGGTTCCTTAGCAGAATACAGATCCACTTTTGCTACCAAGTAGCTCTTAAGATGCGTGAGTGACACTACCACCGTGATTAATATTAGTTTTACGATAAATGTGTCCTTATTATAACCATTTTTGGCGCTAAAATGTCAGTTTTGCCCACAGTCAAATACCGGTCTAGAAATTAGTTGCATGATTAATTATTATAGTGATCCTGTAATTTGCTTACATTTAGCCGTGTTTTAGCTACACACAGTGATTATAGCCGTTTCTAAGCGTTCTCAAATTATACGAGAATAATAAAAATATTAGAATTTTGTTTGTATTCGTACCTAAATTCTCGTTATTTTACCTGCAGCCTAGTTTATTCTTTCATCATAAAATGTAAATTCGCTTTGACCTTTCATTTCAGTGACCTTTTAATACAAAAAAAAAACTCAGAAATACATTATTTTGTATTGCGTCTTTTTAAAAGATATTATTTTTAATATAATCTGAATTTATACTTTCATGTTATCTAATTTAAATATGTAATTTTATCGCCTTCTAGAGATCACGACTTGACTTCTAGAGGACCCTGGGTTCGATCCTCGGGTCGGGCAAAAAAAAGTAGACAATTAAAATTTTCTATTTTCTAATAAAAGATAACGTTGCCTAGGATCGGATGTGTGCCCGGTTGGAGATAGGCTTGTCATCTATCACATTGTGGGACTTAGTGGCTTTGGGCTAGCTTTGAGTGCCCTGGTTGTACCATTGTCTACCGGCCGGGATGTTAAGCCCCGAGCAAATGTAAGTTTACCGGCTACCTAATCCTTTGAACCCGAACACATCAACCTGCAAGCGCTGACGTTATGGTAGCAAGAATAGGTATAGTGCTGGTACTAATCCTGGCGAGTCGCTGCGAAAGTCTACCACCTAGTCAGTTGTCACGGTGTTAGCGGCTGTAAGTCTATTCTCGCCTTTTACGAGCTGCTTGGCAGGAAGGCAAATGGTCTATTTCGCAAAGGAACCCGGACCGTGGGATATTTTTGTCATGTAATATAAGCGCATTACTACAAATAAAAAAAACATCAAATTGAAGTCTTGGACCTAAATAGTTAATAACTTTAAGTAAATGTGATAAATAAATAAACATTATTAAAAAAGTAAAAAATAAACCGTTCAATAATACCCCATTTTACATAGTACACCGACTATTTTTTCTTACATTACGGCGTCCGGTAGCCCGTCTTTGCCATTTTTGTTATACCTACATATTATGTTGAAGTAACATATATACAAAAAACGCATTCAAACTTTGGGTCAACAGAAAAATACGAAAAAAACTTGAGAAATGTGAGTGGCAATTCTTGCTGATTGAAAGTTTTATTTACAAGAGCCAGTAAAAAATAACCATCGTAGATGAATTAGAACTTACTTGACAAAAACCTTTTGTATATTATATAGATTTGATACGTTTTTAATTTCGTTAATGGTACGTTTTTAATATGATCATAAAGTTTATTGTCAAACCAAATACTTGGGTCGATAAAATAGCTTTTTCTGTAGAGACAACACACATGCACAGTTTTCATTCTAAAAAAAAAGTATCTTCACGCCCATATCCCCGAAGAAGTAGGCAGAGGTACAACCAAGGCACCCACGACTAGCTGAAGACACTAAGTCCCACAATGTGATAGGTGGCAAGCCTATCGCCAACCGGGCACATTTCCAATCCCGACCAACATTTTTTTTATTAAAAAATTGGAAAAATCCAATTTTATTTTTGTTGGCCGACCCGGGATTCGAACCCGGGATCTCATGCAGTCACCCGGACCGCTAGACCACACAGGCGATCACCTCATCATTCTATTCTATTCTATTATTATATGCTATTATTTGTGAAGTGAAAACTTCTTTAGCGGCGTTGCGCACTTTTTTTGGAATGTTTAAAAACTTCTAAACTCGCGTTAGATTCGTTAGAAAAAAATTCGCAAGACGGATAGCTATAATGCAACATTTCATCGCCAGCGCTTTAACGCTACGACAAGCGTAAAATTTTGTATATTTAATTTAGACGTCTTTATTTCATTCAGCGCTTTATTTGCTATTTTATCACAATAAACTTGAATAGAATCAGAAACCGCTTAAACCATTGACCTCTAAGTATATGGACATGAAATATTTCGAAAAAAGCCTGCCGTCGGCTACTAAATATGGCTGCCATTTTGACATTATAAGGCTGCCAGAAAAAGTCGAGTACCGATATCGATACATGATCTATTAGTGACGATTGATAGTTAAGTTTAGGCAAATAGATAAGAATTATTATTTACCTACCGAAAGAAATCGCAACGGTCACATTACTTACTTTGTGCTACTCAATTGGCTTATACCTAAATGTAATTAAACGAGAGAAAGAATATTTGTTTACTTTTCGCGAGCGTTTTTTTACACTGTGGCGTGCAAATATGTTTATTCTTTATATAAGTTAAATCTTTATATTTATTACAAGATTCATTATCATTACAACAAAAAATTATCAGATTACATTCAAACCACTTTCTTTACTTTTAAGTGAGCACTTGAAAGAATTCTAATTGAGCTAGACTGTGATTGATATTTTCAGTGGCAATGGTATACATTCTTATCTTGTCCAAATATTATTTACTGGTAACGTAAAATAAAATATCGACAATTGTAATAGTACATCACTATTAAAATTGAACACTAAATGTGGATTCTTGGCAAACACGAGAACTGTCATGACGTCACTTTAAATCGACGCCAAAATGAGCATAGTCAAAAATGTCGTTATCTCTTTCGGCGTACGTAATATAAACATTTGTTAAAAGAGACAAAGAGATGTTGTTAAGTTATATGTCGATTCCAATGGAATTTCTACAACTAAATTTGCTATAGAACATTGTTGCACTTCTTTATATATTCCTATTTCTATGGCTTAAACCCAACTATTTAATGTTTTGTGTGATATTATTAGACACTTTATTTCATTTAGCGCTTGATCTGCTATTTTATCACAATACACTATTGAATGGAATCAGACAGCGTTTGAACGCTGAACTGTTAAACGTTCTATGTGATATTATTAGACACTTTATTTCATTCAGTGCCTGATCTGCAGTATTAAATAATTGTACCGTAAAGTGTAAGCTGTTTCTTGCTTTGAATGCTTTGCAGTTTGTGGTAGATAAAATAGATATTAGTTAAGTAAAACATCTTTTAATTTGTTTGCGACTTGTAGGTATATCATAGTTTCTCACATCTTGAAGAAGTTTAGCTGTTTTCGAAAAAGTTGTTAATTTAACAAAGGAAACGATAATAGAAGGAAAATCGATATCTACATATTATATGATATATTCAACTGAATTATGTATAAGTTTGAAAAATTAAATATTTCATCATATTTTATCTCATAACTAATAAGTACTATTTTAACTAGCCGAGGTAAATTATGAAATGGCCGTACTAGTAGGTAGCGTACTGAAGTTTCATGGTTTAGCACAGAGTACTAATAGGTAGGTACTAATTGTCCTAATAAGGTGTACTAGAACATTTTACGGATTGTACAATTACAGTGCGAACACAAAATGTCCGATTAAGCATAAGACTATTGTTACCACATCAATTATAGTACTTTCTAACTGATAATTAAAGCAATTCGTGCAAAATTGTTCCCTAACCATTCCTAAATATCAAAAATGCACAACGTTAATATTCAAGTTTTCACTTCTGCCGGCATTTCCGGAGTGCAACCCGTTTGTTTTATTATTCTAACCTTTCTATACTGTCCCTCTTACTTATAAAACGTATGCGCCCGTTGATCTGATGTGTAACTTCTCTTCAATAATCGGGCGCATAAGTTTTATTAATAAGGGGTATGTGTTTAAAGTTTAAGATTGTTTTTTTTCCTTTCATCTAATTATAGGTATTCATAATTAGACGAAATGAAATACAAACATACTAATAGATACCTATTTATTTAGGAAGAGTTTTATTTGTAAAGTATTTTTTTAAAACTTGACGCAAAAATAATTACAAAGGTTATACTTAATGCCTAATAGTATTTTATGACTAACCTCAATCATTAAGAAAAGTCAATTACAACGAAAGTGTAAAATTAAGAAAAAAAAAGAAAAAATATAGTTTTTCATGTAAATTACAAAAGGATATTACCAAATACGAGTATATTGTAAATAATAATACATAAGATGAAACATACACATAAACGTGATTATAAACAAACAGATACACGTATATAGACGTACTTAATACATATTAATTTAATTACATTAAATTCTAGTATTTTATATAATTAACGTAAATGTTTCTGAATTTGAATTCTGTTCTTGGGACACGAGCAACACGAATTTTGTTTTGTTAATTTTTATTTTTATTTTATGTGTTTTAATTCATTCAATGGTATATTTAGTAGTTTATATATCTGTACACCAAGTCTACCTACTTATTTTATTTTATTTAGTACTTTCCTTTTACGGGTTGGCTGGAAGAAATTTCTTTTATTAGAGATAAGCTAGCCTTTGGTACTTTGTTTTTCTTTTTACTTTTAAGTATTTTTTTGTATCTAATATCAGTTGTGTAAAATAATACCTTTAGGTACTATTTAAAAATAGTGATACAAATAAATGTAAAAGACATAGATAGAGCTATAAAAATGTTTTGTGAAATTAGCCGCATATATCCTGACATCGATAGGGAGCAATCCAAAGATATTGTAATAATAATAACAAGATGTGTAAATTAATGTGATAGAAAGTCTGTGCGACAACTAAGCACGTGCAAAGAGAAACCCTAATTTTTGCGATAATTTGCTGTGCTTTGCTATTTAAATACAGCCTGTAGATATGTGGAGCATAAAGGGATACTAAGTACTAAAAAAGTATACATACTATACTCTACGACAGCCTTTTCCAAAGTGGGCGATAACGCCCCCTTGTGGGCGCTGGAAGCCTAGAGGGGGGCGGTATAAATCTTGAAAAAAATGTTTTTTTTTAAACTAGGCGCAACAAATATGTTATTGAGGTCATTGACAAGAAAAAAACGAGGGGGGGGGGCGCTACAAAACAACTGATTTTCAAAGTGGGCGTTACATGAAATAAGTTTGGGAACCTCTGCTCTACGACGACGAATAAGTAACCATTTAAGAATAGAATAAAAGTGAAAGACATGGTCATATTTACGCAAGCAAAAACGATTCGTATGCAATTGTTTAGCAAAAACTATGTTAAGATCGGATGTACACCGCGGATGTAGAGAGGAGAGTGAGTGCAGGGAATAATGTGAATGGGGCGTTGGGTAAGATATTCCAAAGCGAGGTTTTGAGTCTAAAAGCTAAACTCGCTTTGCATAATTCTGTGCTTATTCCAACGTTACTGTATGGAAGTGAGTGTTGGGTATGTCAGAAAGAGCATGAAAGTAGGATAAATGCGGTCAAAATGAGAGC
>NJDC01001614.1:5411-19236 GCA_002245475.1 Calephelis virginiensis
TTTAAAAAAACTTATTTTGACCAAATGTCCACCATAATTTTTTATTACAATTACAATTACCACCACCTTCTACTTTGGGATGTATGATATTGACTTACTTTTATAGAAACAAATTTAGAACTACCGGCTACCTTATCCTCCGAACCGGAACACGTAATGACGTTATGGTGGCAGGAATAGGTAAGGCGGTGGTACCAAACCGGACGAGTCGCTGCGAAACTAGTCTACCACCTAGTCAGATGTTACGGTGTTAGTGACGGTAAGCCTATGCTCGCCTTTTACGAGCTGCCTGGCAGGAAGGCAGATGGTCTATTCTGGAAAAAAGCCCGGACCAACACGGAGAAATCCTGTCTTAATTACGAATATTAAATTCAAATAGACATACTGACAGTTTTGCAAAAAAAAATGTATTTTCTTATGTTATCTAAGATTTTGCTAAAATTACTCATTTTTCTCATGGCAGGATAAAAATCTTAACTGTAAGTACATTCTGCTTTCACTTATTCCGTCCAGTTCCCTAGCCTATGCAACGAAGATTTGTACACTTAGCTTTGTATTAAAGTAATAATTATATAACAGTTTAACCACTTCCATTTAGACACTCATTTCTATTTTATATTGGTACAGATTAATTTGTGTTACTACCTAGATTATTTAATGAATAATTTGAATGTAATTATTGTAAGATTTTAATTGTATTTAAATGAAGTATTGACGTTATTATTATATGATTAATAGATGTAGTATGTTAGCACTCAAGCGACATTATACTCTCATTCCAAACGGCAAGGTTCAAAGTAAAATTTATGGAAATTAAATTTTCATAATCTCTGTTATTATCATAAATGTAACTGTTCATGTTTATTCCGTTTTCAAGTCAAAATGGCAGTACCCGTTTAAATTAATTTTAGCGGAGAATACACATAGACTACGTTTTATATTGGTTTCTTAACTAGTTCCTGTGAGGGAAGCCAAATGAGGTAAAAGTAATATTTGCAGTACCTGTCATGTATGGTTGTTTACCTGCGACCACGTCAGCGAAGAATATATTTTCCTAATAGACTTATAAGGGTTGACTTTTGAAAAAAGTAGCTTGTGTTTTACAGCTATATTAAATTTCATCCAAATAGGTCAAGAAGTTTTGCGTGAAGGCATGACAGATATACAGACGTATTTAATTAGTGTGATGTATTGTTTACGATAAACACATAACACATTTCAAGTTTTTCAAGTTATCTACTAATTAAAAGATATTTTTCCGTTATTACTTCACAGTACTGACTCAATAACATTAGTAAATAAAACTATTATATAACAAAAATGTGTAAGTGTATTCAACGCTGATTAATTTTAAAACAATTTCTAGAAAAGAAATCTTTAATCTTACATTTAAACATATTTTGAAATGTTGTGATTTCTTTTTTATTCAGCAAATATTAGCACAATTTAATGTCGTTGAAATAAATCTCTGACATCAAATAAAATTAGTGTACAAAAAAGATATTACCGTCTTCTGAGATTTTTAACGTTTTTTTTTCAAATGTTAAGAAAAAATATGTGCGGACTATTTAATACTACGCCTTCGCTATCATAGTCGAGCTTCGTTGGAGAATTAATAATCTTATCTTTTTACAATTTCACCAGCTACTTTGGCTTTGGAACACTACCTTGTTAAACACTACGAAGGCGGAATAGGTTTGGCGGTTGATCCCTTCCAGCAAAGTTGCTGCACGGCATCCTACTTCCAGTAGGTACTCTAACGAGCTGTCAAACAAAGAGACAAATGGATTAAATACGCAAAGGGTTTTACAACCGCGAGGAAATATATTAATGCGTATTCGTTTCTAGTTACATTGTACATGTACTACATCAGTTGATGTATTGGGTAATCAAAAATTAAAAACATTTTACCAAAATCATGATAAGAAAAAGTATTCTAAGATTAACTTTAACTCTGTAATTATGTGTAAACGTCGCAATATTTATTAACTGTTTATAAAAGTTAGCGTAACAAAAGATGGTAAATATAAAATATTCTCATGATGCACGCCATCTTCGCAAAGAAACACGCAAAGCATCACTTTTTATAATAAATGTTTGCTATTTTGCATTCTAAATGGCAAACAAACGAGTTTTAAATTATAATAATCATTTTAACCAAAAAATCAATGCCATGACAATGAACAGCTAGAACATGAACAAATTAAATGGTTTAAAATGTAAATTTCAATTCTTGATCCAATTTGCAAAAGGCCAACTAGATTTAATGTCAATAATTAAAAACTTCATCATTATCTTAATTTAGTTACAGTTTTATATCTTTACCTTACCTACACATTAGATAACTATTTGTAATTATGTGTATGTCATAATAATATATTAGTTATCTCACGTCTTTTTAAGTAAAAACTGTAAATCTAATAATCGTTTTCGTACTTTCGGAATATTAGAATCCAAAAAATTAAAAATGTATATGTAGCATATTTTAGATTTTTGAATACGTTTAGAGAGCCTGATATTTTTATGTGATTAGACAGTAAGCAGGCACAAAGCCACATTTATCTCTCCTGTTGTTAAGAGAAAAGAATATTCTCTTTACACCATAGATGCTGAAGACAAGTCTATGTCCTGTGGCCATGACATGTAAGCCCTAATCTACGGCTACCCTACACTCCAGACCGGAATACGACACAACATCAAACATTATTATTATGGATTCAGGAGTGGTTAAAGTGGTGGATTATAACTATAATTAAATATAACCTGTTATGAAATTCATAGATAAATATGGACTGTACCAAATGTTGTATCAAATAGCTAATACTGGAAAATGTAAAAATGAACTAGAAATCAAAACAGTGGGGCTACTTTTAAATCCCCATTTTATGCAAATTGTAAATTGGAATTGGAGCTAGCGGTTTATCAACGTTATGTTCTAAAGAAATTCAACGAATTCGATAAAATAAGTAATTGTTTATTATGAACTGATTGTTAATAATTTGCTAGTATTGGTCTAGTGGTCCAGGTGTTGGACTTGACTGCGTGAGGTCACGGGTTCGAATCCAGGCTCGGGCAACAAAAAGAATTCCAATTTTTCAAAAAAAACGTTGCTCAGGATTAGATATATGCCCGTTTGGCGATAGGCTTGCCACTTATCACATTGTGGGACTTAGTGTCTTTTAGGGTTGGGCCTTTGCATACCTCTTCGGAGATATGGGCGTGAAGATACCTATTTACTTTTTTGTTAGTATTGTGTTTAAGAGTACCTAATATGACATATCCGATTTCAATGTCCATTTTGCATGAAATCTAGATACAAAAGTAACTCTACAGATACCGGAACTTACGCAATATATACAAAAATACCTATTGTAAACGCAATTTACGTTTAAAAACATGTGTAACGTTCCAGAATAGTTTGAGTTTGTTAAACACCGTATTAAGTATAATAACGATTTTTATCAGACCAATTACCTCACATACAACTAATGACTAACATCGGTGCCCTTCAATTTCATACATAAATACAATTATTATACTTACTATATTATAGAGTAGTAGTTTTGTTAGAATCAGTTACACCAACGCCATTAAAGTTTTATTCAGACTTGTTTTACACGTATCACAAGGTGCTCCACTACCACACCACGTGGTCGGGCACAATTTTATAATAAATACGAGCTGTGTTTACATTTGACCACGAAATTAGTTTTTTTGTCCGTATTTTCGAACAAATGACAAATAATTACTCATATGCAGAATAAAGTTAACTTTTAGATGTTACAATGCAATTTAGGTAAAAAAACTCTAGCATGTTTTGGAGCAAATATCAAATCTTCTAATATAGACAATTTATTATATTATTTGGACTCGTTATACCGTAAGAGTGATACTCCCCATTTTGTACCAAAATTTTTACAATTGCTTTTGTACTACGAATAAAACGTGAAATTTTTAATATTCAATGCTTCTACTGTTATTTAATACAATTAGCATTTTATTTTTTAAATTTATTTATCCGGTAATAAATCCGTCAATTCCTTATGTCAATCACCAATGATTAGGATTAGGATAAATATTATTATTTTTTGAATTACTAGGGAAATTTTTATACTGTTATTTACAATAATTATACAGCGTTTGCACCAATTTTACTTGACCGACTACAATTAACCAGTGACCAACAAAGACAATTTGTTTATTTATTTGATAAACATTGGTGGTAATTCTGCTGTTCTCAAACTAAACTTATTTTACATGCATGCTATCTTTTTCAAATGAAACAAAAGCAAAAGAGATGGAACTTTTGAGACATGTCAGATTAGTCGAAACATGTCAAGTTGTGATGCTTTTAGTCAACGTTTTCCGAGTGACAGATTAAACGTCTGTAGAAATGACGTGTACGGTCTATTTTGACAGCACTAAAAGTGTATTGTCTCTTTCTGCTACTTTCGTTGAAAGAAGACAGCGATAATTTAAAATTAGTTTAATGAGTGCGGAACAAAATTACCAGCATTGATTTAATGTAAAAAAGAATAAGAGGATCACGAAAGGAAAACAAATTGTTGTGTTAAAAAGCGTCTCTATTCGCCTCTTCCATCTAGTCCACTTATCATATATTTTCTATATAAAGAAAGATATCATTTGCCATAGCTTTCAGGTTGAACTAAATATTTAAAAGGCAATAGTCATAGCCAGTAATCGAATTTTCATTGTTATTCCAAATACTTGACGATGCATGAAATTAGACTGTACTACAACGGGTCAGTAACTTTGACCGATATGTTTGATCACACGTATACAATACTTAAATGTAATGTATTTATTGGAATTTTCCCCCTTCTTGATCCCGGGCTCCTTACAAGAATATCGGCAAGCGACGCAAAAAAAAACCTTTCATAAATATATTAACAAACATAATACTTGAGCAAATAATACTGTAACGTCCTATGGTTCGACTAATCTTAAGTAAATCTTAAATATCTTCTTATATATCGCATATCCCTGAAAAGTTAGGCAGAGGCACAACCAGGGCTCTCACGACTAGCCGAAGACATTAAGTTCTACATTGTGATAGGTGGCAAGCCTAACGCCAACCAGGCACATGTTCCGGGTAACTTTATTTTTTATTAGAAAATTAAAATACACATTTTCTATTTTTTGTTGCTCAACCCGGTGTCGAACCCGGGACCTTAAGAAGTTAAGCACGACCGGACCGCTAAACCACAGAGGCGAAATTGGTACATGCAGGTACCCAGGGTCAATAACTCGTATCTAAGATGTGGGCGTTGCTTCGTTTGTCACTAACACCGTGACAGAAGCCCGTATCAACATTTCGTTTTCTAAAAAGACACGTACCGTTATAGTGTGACCAATTTATTTGTCCTGTAAACTACATCTGTGGTTTGACATTTAGGAATTTAGTAGTTGATTGCGAATTTTACCTACCAAATAGCAATAGTAATAACAACAATATAGTAACCGCCCTACTAATAAAACTTACGCTTCCGTCGATCTGCTGTGTAGCTTCACTTTAATCAACAAAAAATTAAGTTACACGCCAGATTATTAAGTAAATACAGTTTTAGGAATTTTATTTTCGATGTTCATGTTTTAGAACAGAGGTTCCCAAACTTATTTCATGTAACGCCCACTTTGAAAATCAGTTGTTTTGTAGCGCCCCCCCCTCGTTTTTTTCTTGTCAATAACCTCAATAACATATTTGTTGCGCCTAGTTTAAAAAAAACATTTTTTTCAAGTTTTATACCGCCCCCCTCTAGGCTTCCAGCGCCCACAAGGGGGCGTTATCGCCCACTTTGGGAAAGGCTGTTTTAGAACCTGACAGCGGCATGACATTCCACGTACTGGCAGTTTAGTTCCGGTTTTTTTACTGAACAGATATGTTGGTTGGTATAACTGTAAGCACGCACTCCAGTGCTGTCTCGATCTTTAGAACAATTCATTCATAAGGCTAAGTGATAGACTATGTGGGTAGGTAAAGTTTGAAATATTTACTTTACCTATTTCTGCCACAACTTCAGTGGTCCCACAGTAGACTCCAGTAGAGATCTGATGACTGATAGTCGGTAGAAGCAACAGTCTTAAAACCCTAGTCTTTAATTAACGTTATCCGAGGAATAAATTAAACGTCCGCGTCAGTAGAAATGTCGTATACAAACTAATCTGACAGCATTAAACGTATCTTGTATTTTTTTATTACTGTTGTTGAAGGGAGAGAGCAATATTTATTAAGTGAGTACGCAAAAAATAACCCCCTTTTTTGTCTAAATATATCGAATTATTTTTAAAACTAACTAACAGATACGGTGTCAGCTTGTGTGAAACCAGCTGGAACAGCTAGTTGATAGTTGTGTTGTTGTTGTCTTGTCTTGTTGAAAGAAGACAGCGATAAATTAAAATTAGTTTAATAATTGCTCAAAAAAAGCAAGAAAACTACTACAACTGAGATACTTATTAATTTATTTTATAATGGAAAACCAACATCTTTAATGCAATAGGTTTACTCAAAACAATAATACTAGAGAGCTAGTTACAGGTTTTCACGAATGTTAACTAAAATTAACCACTTAACAACTATTAATATATTATTTAAGTAAAAGAAAATCTATTATTTATAACATAAGATAAAAAAAATAAAGGCTTTAAAACATCAATCATTGTTAATAAAAAAATCTTTGCTTAATTTCAATCTAACCGAAATAACACTTGTATGGAAAAGGTCTATTCTTATTTTTGTTAAATGTTGCTATCTGTGAGGTTTTTACAACCGGGGTGTTATTCTTAGTGCTAACGTTCAATGTAAATTAAGAGTATAACTATTTTGATCATCGTACACAGGGCCGTCTTAGGCTGTGCTGGGGCCCGAGGGCACACAAAACCTTGGGGCCCTTTTGGAATTGAACTTTACAATATTTTTTTTCTCTATGATCTGCTTTATTATGGGTTATCATATATTTGACAGTATGTCATTAATTATATTAGTATACTGCTAATATTTTATAATTTCGACAATAGTTTCTTTCGAGATTTCTATTGAGCAAAATCTTCTACTAAATCGTCAACTACAATGTTCTGAAGTTGTTAAAAAAACTTACTGTAAAAGTTAAATGTGAGAGAAATATTCGATCTCTCGGGGCCCTCTGAGTATGGGGGCCCTGGGCACTGGCCCCGTGTGCCCTTATGGTAAAGACGGTATTGATCGAACAGTGAAGATATTTTCAATTGTTGAAAACAATTCATATATATTTTCAATGTCGCGTGAACGAGGCCGCGGACTTAAACATTCATCAACATCACACAGTATAAAAATATAATATATCATTAAATACAATTTAGAAAGTAACACTTTTATCTTAATGTACACCTAAGAAACACCATTAAGATAAAATTCCTTATTATCATTCGTGCTCGTAAGCTATCTATAATATTTCAATCAATTGCTATCTTTCACAATTTATAAAAGAGATGACATTTATAAAACTTTAGAAAAGTTCTAGATATTCTTGTTTATAAAATATAAGTATCTTCTTCACGCCCATATCCCGGAAGAGGTAGGCAGAGGTACAACCAAGGCACCCACGACTAGCCGAAGACACTAAGTCCCACAATGTGATAGGTGGCAAGCCTATCGCCAACCGAGCACATTTCCAATCCCGACCAACATTTTTTTATTAGAAAATTGGAAAAATCTAATTTTCTTTGTGTTGGCCGACCCGGGATTCGAACCCGGGACCTCATGCAGTCAAGTCCAACACCCGGACCGCTAGACCACAGAGGCGACATATAAAATATTAAGCCAAAGAAGTGGATGGATTTCGTATTTTGCCACACAAAGTATCAAGACTTTCGCCTAGATAAGTTTACAATGATCTAAAACCATTTTATAGCATTTGCTCTCATAACTATAATAAAACGTTATTATACAAGTTACGATCTAAAAAGCCGGCTATTTACATATATACTACTACTAGCTGCTACCTGCGGCTTCGCCCGCGTTTTCACAGAAACCCGGTGTGCGATCGGGATTAAAAATAGCCTATATGTTAATCCAGGTCACAATCTATCTATCTTCCAAATTTCAGACAAATCCGTTCAGCCATTCGAGCGTGAAAGAGTAACAAACATCCATACTTACAAACTTTCGCATTTATAATATTAATAAGATACAGAAAACTTGTTTGAATGCATTAATCTTTTTCACATTTAAAGAATATTGCGATAAGATCTTCGAATTCGACATAAGTATGGGCTAAACAATACAAAATAACTATACTAAGCTACTTATTCAATATAACACACGTCACATACCAAATTGCTGCTAAAACTCAAAAACCAATCTGAAACAATCCTTCATTCTATACTAAAATTTATTCGAATCCAATTCCTTTATACGAGCACTTCTGGAAAGTAATATATAATTAATTGTATATGTAATTAGTATATATTTGTAAATATATTTATTTGTATAAAATGAGTGTAGGTATATCAGTTTCTGAATCTTGAAAACGACGTCGACGGGTTTTCATGAAATTTAGATGTAATCTTTTTAATCACTATAAACAATTTCTTCAAATATTTTTACCGTTAAAGGTCTAGATATGTAGGTTTCAGTTTTAGAAAACGTCGTTTTATATTTTACCCATTTTATCAGGTAACGAAAACTGCTACAATATCGATAAAATACGAAGGTAAAGTTCGCAAACATCCACAAGTTTATATTAGATTAGGTGGAAAATCCTATCCGAAACCTAAGTTTTTGTCGTGTATAAAAACACTGGTCCGAGTTCAAATATTTTAAGTCTGGTATTTTTTGCCTTTATTTCCATTTTTTTAATCAGGCGCTACTTCATATTTTTTACTATTGTCACTAAATCGATAAATCTCGTTAATATTTCATTAGTACCTATGTAATTCGTATCTTTATATTATATCAAATAGACATAATTTACCAAAAGTAAATATCATCCAGGTACTGAATCGTAGTTAAATATAAATAATTTGTAAATAGCCTGTTGCCATTGTGACAACCTTTGTTAATTAATTGCAGTAAATATTTTAGAAGGTAAAGGACAAGCAGTCGATCGCTCTGCCCATTTTATGATCAGAATCTACCCAACAGTCTTATCACAATGTGTTCTGATCATATATTTAAAGATTTTTTCTCATTGGTGCTCTCAAAATATATTTTAGTATGCAAACAAACTCTGTGATAAAACTCATTTTTGTTAACGCCATTCAAAATAACAGCGTAAGAAATAAAATTTAAACAACAATATCTAAACCGCAACTATTGTAGCGTAACCAATAACGACATTTCCTACCAATTTATTAGGATCATTAGTTTCTTAACACTAACACCCTAAGGGCCATAACTCACTGGGACGCCATTGCGACGTGGCCAGCGACGTTGCCATGGCTAGGTCTAGCGTTCCTGCGTCGCCATATGGTCGCCAAGTGCGTTAGCCGTCATACATCTCAATACGAACTAGTTCGCGACGTCGCTAGCCACGTCGCCATGGCGTCTCGGTGTCCTTAAGAATAAAATATGTGCGTATTAAACTTCTAGTTTTAAGAATAGCTAGAAGTTAAATTGGTTTAAGAATCACTAATAAAACTTTAATGTGGTTAGTAGTCAACCGTATAACATTATTATACATATTATATTAACCGCCTCGTTGGTCGAGAGGTTAGCGTACATGCCTAACTACGCCGATCAACCTCGAAGTTCAGGTTCGATTCCCGGCAGTTCGATGCCTGCCGCATTTGTGTGACGAACATTTAGATGTCTGCACTTCAGGGTCTGGGTGCTTATTAAATTTATTTAGGTATTTATTTAAGTATTTCTATGTGTTAGAATCGTTGACTAACACCCATAACACAAGCTTATACCTAGTTTGCTTACTTTTGGGGTTAGATTCAATTTGTATGAATTGCCCAGGGGGATTGTTTATTGTATTGTATATTTATTATGGACAGGCTACGCACGAAAAAAATCAAAATAAATAATAAAATATATGCTCTAGAACAGTAATTTTGGTTTTGAATTATTTGCGAAAATCCAGGGAAGGTTTAATAAACTGCGAGGAAACTACAAAAAACATCATTCTAAGTTTTCTTATACAAACAGAACGGGTGGAACGAAGTTCGCCAGGACAGCTAGTAAATAAACATTATTTTACTAATAACCCACTATATATTTTTCTACTCATAAATTATGTACCTAAAACTTATTTTATTTGATTACGTATTTATAATTTACGGAGCTTAAATTATATTTTATTTTAATTTGTGCGTTATAAAACTAACGGAAACGGTAATTTGTAAATTTTACAATTAAAAAAATTACAGTTATACAATGCGATTTACTTTTATTCAGAAATTTTGATAAGATGAGGTAGAGCAAAAGAAAACGCCTAAATATGTTGCTCTTATCATAAAAGTCGGCCATTTTTTTATGTAAATATAAGTCAGACTACAATAAATTAAAATATTCAAGATTAATAAGTGATAACTATCTATGGTAACAAGAACCTTATTTTAGTAACCCGTAATTTTTATTAAAATGTAACTTTTGGTTTCGCCAAACATTTCTCCTGATAAATAAGCAAATATTTGTTGTTTATGAGTACCGAAGATAATAATGTCACTTTGCCTATAAGAAAGGTTTTCCTTTTACTAAAATGTCTTTAAAATTGACCGGAAACCATCACTCGTCCCAAATATGTATTTAAAACTGATTTTCAGCTGAAGTAACGGCTTAGCACGAATCTCAACTTTCAACTTTTTGTCTCTGCCAACCATACAGGTAGGGCCTGGCGTAAAGATTACATATCTTTATACGTAATCTATATTATAAGTATATAGAGGAACTATACGTAGACATGTAATTTAGTAATTCCGGATTTAAAGTTATTTTGTCACTTCATACGAGTTCTGTGTGTTGTTATGGTTGTCATTTCTAAACTACAAAACTTGGAAAAACTTGAAGAACTTGACTTGAAAAAAATTAAGAAACAATATGTAAAGCTAATACTATAAATAAAAAATCAGATAAATCGGACTACGTGATTTTATATTTTGACTTTTACCCCTCGACCCATGGGAACCCTTTAGTAAACGGGATGAAAAGAATCCAAAACCTGGATTGGAAACACAAAAATAACGTTACGACCGGTTTAGCAGATTCAACGATAATTGTGGCCTTGATATAGATAGATAATTAATATAAGTCATAAATTTTAAAATTGCTCTGTTTTTTTTCCCTTTTTAGTCATTTGCACCTATATTTTTTTAATATCTTCACATAATCTTACAGTTTTATTCTAAGTATAGAATTTGTCACGTCAGCGAACAAGCACAGGGGTCTCTTGATAGTAAGAGACAACCGTGGTCTATAGACAAACAATAATAATGTTACATGTGCATCGCTGTCCTCCGGCCGGGATGTTAGGCCTATTGTGCAAGTCTATCGGCTATCCTATCTTCCCGAACAGAACATAAACCAGTCATTACAGCAGCAAGAACATGTAAAATGGTGGATCCTTAGTCGGACATTTGTAACACAGCACTCTAGCACTAGTGTTCTTCTTGGTTTTAACCTATGTTTTAACCGGTGCTCGCCTCTAATGAGCTGCCTGGTAGAGAGGCAGATGGTCTATTCTACCCAGTGGTTTCGAACCAATACGGGGTAAAAATGATGCGATGTTGCTTCGATTTTCGAATTCGAAATTATCCTTAAACTACCTGCTCTATTATTATAGAAAAAAATATATCACTCTATCACAAGGACTATTTTAAAGACTCGTAGTTTCGATCCTTTAGTTTTAGGTGCTTGGCAATATTGCCTAGATAAATACCACTGCTTCATCTACTTCATAAACTTGTAGTTTGTATCGTAGCGTCAGTTATCGCTATCACCATGTTCCGTGAAGAAAGGTAGAGTACCCGGAACACATGCACATGTGGCCTAAACGCGCGTGTACAGGATAATTATAGTGTCTATATAACACCTGTTTCTTATCTGTTTCACAACATAAAAATACAGTTGTGTTAAAAGCTATTCTCGTTTTCCCCTTTCTAAAAATAATGACTGGTTAAATATATATCCAAACCAGCTAGATTACTTATTTTATAAAAAGGAAGTAATGGTTCGTATACATTAAGGGCAAACATATTTTTATTTATACTTAAATATTAATTAATTTGTAATCACAAGGTTTGTTACAAAATACATTTTGCTCAACTTATATAACACATTCACTTTTAACTCCTGAGGATTTAATACTATATAGTATATTTGTTTACTAGTAAGAACTAAAGCATTTTGTTTAGTAGTAGATTTATCTTCACGACCATATCCCCGAATCCGTAGGCAGAGGCACAACCAGGGCACCCATGACTAGCTGAAGACACTCCCACAATGTGATAGGTGGACAAATAGTGATAATGTGATTGCCAACCGGGCACATATCCGATCCCGAGCAACGTTTTTTTTATTAGAGAATTGGAAAAACTCAGTTTTATTTTTGATGCCCGACCCGGGATTCGAACCGCTAGACCACAGATTAGTTATTTATTTATCGCATACATTTAAAAACAAGGAAGAATATGATTCTTTGAGAGTAACACATATAATACTATATAGTATATTTATTTACCAGTAAGAACTTAAGCACTTTATTTCTTTTCTTTTCTTTCTTTAAGTTTTGGCCTTCACGTTAGTATTTAGCCATTAGTCAAGTAGAAATTTGCATCAAATTTTATATCAATTTCAATTAATTTTAATTAGTCATCAGTCGTAAGTCGTCAATAAGTCATGTCAGGCTCTTGGGTAAAGCGGTGGCCTTTTTACACAAGCTCATGTAACGAGATTTGGCGGCAACGAGAAAATATACGATACGCTAATTTCTTTATGATTATTTCATTTGTGCATTTTTACTGAACAAAATTGTACAAAATGCCACCAAAATTGACTAATTTCACTCAATATTAACACGAAATTCAACAATTATGAAAAAACTTCGACCATCCTTTCTCTCGATGGCGCCAAAACTCCAAAAACAGCACTTTATTTAGTATAACTTAGTTAACTTAGTATAACCATTTAACTTAGTATAATTTAGTTATACTAAATAAAATGCTTAAGTTCTTTCTAGTAAATAAATATACTCGTAATATACATTAAAAAGCAAGTATGGAGTAACACATATGTTTAGACTCTCACGAAATTGGAAGAAAAAATATTATATGGCTTAGCCGTTTTGTTACTACAACTTTTAGTAACAAGTATAGCAGAACAGTAAAGACCAATGTATGTACTTTTTTACCCAAGACCCATGTCACAGTAGCGAAACAACCAAACCGTGTAATTTTACTAAGAGATATAAAGTTTATGAGCATAAAGTTTGCAGCTTGGCTCCACATGATATCCTTTTTTTTATGATATTGGAAGGCAAACAAGCAGACGCATTTCCTGACGGTAAGAAATTCATGCCGCCTAAAGGTACCAAAGGTGGTAATGGTGCGTTGTCAACCTGAGGCCGGGATGGTAGGCCTTGAGCAAAAGTACCGACTACCTTACCCTCCGGACCGGAACACGTCAACTGCAAGCACTGACGCTATGGTGACAGGAATAGATAAGGCGGTGGTACCAATCCGCGGGAGTTGCTGCAAAGCTCTACCACCTAGTAGGATGTCACGGTGTTAGTGACGGTAAGCCTTTACGAGCTGCCTGGCAGGAAGGCTGATGGTCTATTCTACAAAGGAGCCCGGACCAACACGGGGAAGGCTCTTTATCAGTGCGAAC
>NJDC01001614.1:21405-50644 GCA_002245475.1 Calephelis virginiensis
ATGTAGCCTATGCTCGCCTTTTACAAGCTGCCTGGCAAGGAAGAGCTGATGGTCTATTTTACAAAGGAGCCCGGACCAACACGGGAAAGAGTACCCGGAACACATGCACATGTGGCCTAAACGCGCGTATACAAGATGATTATAGCGTCTATAACACCTGTTTCTTATCTGTTTCATAACATAAAAAAAACAGTTGTGTTAAAAGCTATTCTCGTTTTTCCCTTTCTTAACATAATGACTGGTTAAATATATATCCAAACCAGCTAGATTACTTATTTTATAAAAAGGAAGTAATGGTACGTATACATTAAGGGCAAACATATTTTTATTTATACTTAAATGTTAATTAATTTGTAATCACAAGGTTTGTTACAAAATACACTTTGCTCAACTTATAAAACACATTCACTTTTAACTCCTGAGGATTTAATACTATATAGTATATTTGTTTACTAGTAAGAACTAAAGCATTTTGTTTAGTAGTAGATGTATCTTCACGACCATATCCCCGAATCCGTAGGCAGAGGCACAACCAGGGCACCCATGACTAGCTGAAGACACTCCCACAATGTGATAGGTGGACAAATAGTGATAATGTGATCGCCAATCGGGCACATATCCGATCCCGAGCAACGTTTTTTTTTATTACAAAATTGGAAAAAATCAGTTTTATTTTTGATGCCCCACCCGGGATTCGAACCCGGGACATCATGCAGTAAAGTCGGTCAACTAAACCGCTAGACCACAGTTTATCGTATACATTTAAAAGCAAGGAAGAATATGATTCTTTGAGAGTAACACATAGAATACTATATAGTATATTTATTTACTAGTAAGAACTAAAGCACTTTATTTAGTTATAATATACATTAAAAAGCAAGGAAGGAGTAACACATATGCGTAGACTCTCACGAAATTGGAAGACAAAATATTATATGGCTTAGCCGTTTTGTTACTACAACTTTTAGCAACAAGTATAGCAGAACAGTAAAGACAATGATTGTACTTTTTACCCAAGACCCATGTCACAGTAGCGAAACAACCAAACCGTGTAATTTTACTAAGAGATATAAAGTTTATGAGCATAAAGTTTGCAGCTTGGCTTCACATGATATCCTTGTTTTTTATGATATTGGAAGGCAAACAAGCAGACGCATTTCCTGACGGTAAGAAATTCATGCCGCCTAAAGACACCAAAGGTGGTAATGGTGCGTTGCCAACCTGAGGCCGGGATGGTAGGCCTTGAGCAAAAGTACCGACTACCTTACCCTCCGGACCGGAACACGTCAACTGCAAGCACTGACTGACTGACAGGAATAGATAAGGCGGTGGTACCAATCCGCTTAAGTTGCTGCAAATCTCTACCTAGTAGGATGTCACGGTGTTAGTGACGGTAAGCCTTTACTAGCTGCCTGGCAGGAAGGCTGATGGTCTATTCTACAAAGGAGCCCGGACAGACTCGGGGAAGGATCTTTATCAGTGCGAACTATTTCATATATTTATATCATATATTCAACTTCTATTGTAAATTGTCAATTTACAATAGAAGTTGAATTCAGCGCCGAGTTTTACTGATGAGTCGATGACTAATAGAAGCTTACATTTTTATATCTACTCTATATCACAAGGACAGATTAACGTACAGAAGACACATTGATGTACAAAGCACAAGAAAACTTAAATCTGCAATTATGATGACCTTTGTAAAAAAATTCATTTACTGCCATTATACAAACGGCATGAATTCGCTGATTATGCATATATTTTAAAAATTATTAGTAATGAAATCGACTGTCCCGAACTATTGAATAAAATTTTGTTTAATGTGCCAATTTTTTCCACCAGATTTAACCCACCTCTACATATTTCCAAAGCTTCCACTAAATATAGACAAAACTCATACCTAATAAGAGCGAACAGGTCTTTCAATCGTTTGTGCAAAAATCTGGACATTGCTCCATTTATAATCAACGTTTCTGAAGCAAGGCGATGCTACAGCAGCAATTACTTTTTGCAGTGATCTAATAATTTGAATTATTTTTATAATTATTCTTACTCTGTTTTTACTCTTGTTCTTTTTAAGTCGTTCTGGTAACCATTATTTTTTATATTATTCAATATGTTTCGTGTATCATGGTGAAGCGATAACATATCTATTAATGTTTAATGTGTATCTATAGATGAGGATTTGTAATTGGCTTTTTGCTTTTTTTCTTTTTGATACCATTTGAATTGTATAACTGCTGTTGATCTTCCGTGTGAAATAAATAAATTAAGATTGGTAGCAAACCTATTCAATACTGACTCATACTGTACAATATGCTGCCAGAATATACGTAATCTACGGAGTGAAACCCCCTTACTATAATGATACGAGCCGTTAGACGTAACTGACTGCGACGCGAACTATTCAATTACCTCGCTATTAATATTACCGTATCGCTATTGCAGACCCGACCTCAGTGTCTTTCCGCTAAATTACTTTCATTGATTCAGTGATTACACTGCGATTCTCATGGTGTATTAACATTGAATGCGTGAAATTAAGTTGAGTTTGTTAAATAACGATGTAGAGACTAGCTTACGAACGTAGCTTCGCCCGCGCAAAAATAAGTTAAATTTTTTTATACAAGAAATGGCTGCTATTTGATTAAAGTAGTTGATTAAACATTACTTTGAGAAATTTTAAAGTAGATTTACATCCATCCAACAGCGAAAATCATTTAAAATTTATTCAGCACTTTCTCGCGATGCCCTAACAAACTTACAGTAAAAGGTTTTAAAATGACATATTTTTTATTATTAAATTTTTGCTGAAAAATTCTGTACTAAGTAACATGTCCTAATTATTATTTATTTTGAAATAATATTATTTTAGTGACATAGTTCTTTACGGGTTTTATAATATGCTAGTTAACGTGACAGACTTTGCTCTGACTATGAATATTGTTTTTTTGTCATATTAACAAAAAATATATGTAAAAAAGTTTGGTCCATCCGTCCAGGCATGATGCGATTACCAAGGGAAAAGGGGATTTTTAAATATTAAGGTATAATTTTGGTGGCGCAAATTCATAACTTTATAAATAATGTTAACGAAACTGAGTGGAAATAATAATAATTAAAATCAGGTCAAGGAACAAAAATGTTTTTCAATTTTCTAATAAAAACAATATTTTCCGAAATTGGCAATGTAGTTGACACCTGCCTGTTTAAGGTGGGACTTAGTGTCTTCGGATAGTTAAGAGTATCTTGGTAGTACCTTTGCCTTCTTCTTCGGGGTCATGAATAAGAAGATAGTTTTTTTTCCTTTTAGCTGACCTACAAAAAGGAGGAAGTTCTTAATTCGACTGTATGTTATACTTAATGTATATATGTTATACTTAATAGTCCATAAAAATGTATTGATTAGGTATTAAATGTAACTTAAAAACTACTTGTAGAATGTTCACAAAATTTATTTGGGATCATTTCGGGAACATTTGCTATCTTTCGAAAAAAGGACAAAGTGTTATCCAGTGAAAAAGTTGAAGTCGGTTTTTGCAATTTTCTGTTTTTATTTATTATGTATCTGTTCATAATGCTAAAATTTCTGCACTTTAAAATCAGTGCTAGCCATTGTCATGTCCCGGTGAGAACGGTAAACATATTTACTAGTGAAGGTTAAGATCCTTGGTTGTAAGTGGTTACTTTAGGATTTCCTATTATAAGGCATTACGTATGCTTGTTTGCGTAACTTTTATGAAACCACTTAAGGTGCTAAGTGTATTTTTATGTTTTACTTCTAAAACAGTAAACAAGCAAACGGCTCTTCTAATTGTAAGGGACAAGTTAGGTAGGGGTCTAAGGCACTCCAAGGCCTAGTACCAAGTCGTCCGATAATCTTGTCTTCCAATATGGAACACGACATTAGCGAACATTTTAGAGGCAGAAATAAAAACAATAAGCGGTGGACCAATTCAGGCATATCGAAACATTCAAAAATGTATTTTTGTGAAATGTAGTATTAGAATTTTTGAATTGGTTCTGTGGCCTAGCGGTCCGTAGATGGACTTGACTTCATAAGATTCTGGGTTCGATCTCTGAAGATGAATCCCTTTTTTACTTGTTCTTGCATTTCATCGCTCATGGACGGATCAATTTCGCTATTTTTTTTTTGTGTTAGTTACTGTTAGGAGAAGTTATTATAAAGAGAAAATTCTGAAAATAGGAAAAACGATACTTTAATTTTGCCGTATAAACTGTCAGTAGTTGTTGATGGCACGCGACAAGTATTGATAACTATAAAAGATCACAGTTAGCGCATAAACTACATGCATAATGTTTGGAAACAAATTAGTAGTTAGTCTTGATAAATGAAGATGGCGTTTTCATCAAATTGTAATTAAAATGTATTATGACCGAATTTCGACCAATGGGCGACCACTAGTATATATAATTGGGACGGTTCAGCGTTGTGACTACAAACAGTAGGGTACCTACATACATACCTATATACAAACATTGGGTACCTACATACCACATTGATTTTTATGGAATTTAAATTAGGATTATCTTGTTTCAGGTTATCGTGGATGCGGCGGCGCATGGATGGCGACACAGGCCTGGCGGTTGCTCGCCTTCTTCTTGGCAGCCACTACCTTAGTATTAGCTAAATGTAAGAATATTGTCTTTCCATTACGAACTTTCGTGTTCATAATATTAGTGACCGCCTCGTTAGTCGAGTGGCTAGCGTACTCGCCTTACTACATTGACTTACCGCGAGGCTCGCGTTCGATTTCCGACGGGGGCAGTGCTTTAGCCGTCATACATCTCAATACAAACTAGTTGGCGACGTCGCTAGCCACGTCGCCATGGCGTCTCGGTGAGTTATGGCCTTAAGAATAAAATATGTGCGTATTTTATTCTTAAAACTAGAAGTTAAATTGGTTTAAGAATCACTAATAAAACTTTAGTGTGGTTAGTTAGTAGTCAACCGTATTACATTATTATACTTACATATTATATTAACCGCCTCGTTTGTCGAGAGGTTAGCGTACATGCCTAACTACGCCGATCAACCTCGAAGTTCAGGTTCGATTCCCGGCAGGGGCAGGCATTTGTGTGATGAACATTTAGATGTCTGCATTTCCGGGTCTGGGTGTTTATTAAATTTATTCCGGTATCTATTTAAGTATTTCTATGTATGAGAATCGTTGACTAACACCCATAACACAAGCATATAATTTGCTTACTTTGGGGTTAGATTCAATTAGTGTAAGTTGTCCAGGGATATTTATGTATTTATTTATTTATTCTCCGAGATATTAGTGTGATCGGTGTTTACAAAGTCCAAGGATAAGCTTAAGATGATCTCTACATTTAAATGTTTTTCTACGTTCCGAGTTTCAAGTTAAGGCCACAGAGGCGATATAGAATATTTTAATACAAACATACACACAACTCTTGGATAATATCCGAGCAATTTGGTCGTGGAATGTGTTTATGCGTAAGCAAAGATTTTTAATTCAAATTACAATTACTAAGCGTACACTCAGTAATATGTACGAGTAGTTAAAACGGTAACCAAAAATACTTTTTGCATAATGTGTGATGTAATTTTGAGTGCACAGTTTGAAGTAAACAACTTTCACGTAATACAATAAGAACTCATACAATAAGATATTCAAGAAGAATATTATTATATAAGGTTTATGTAAGTGCGAACTTTAATGTATTTTATTTAAATATTGCCACGGTGGTCTAGTGGTCTGGTAATCACATTAACTGCGTAACGTTACGGGATCGATTCCTTGTTTTCCGATTTTTGATATATGTAACAGTTAAGGCCCCATACTTAGTCAGCCAGAAGAGCCAATCAGCGCACTCCCTCGTTCCATGATTACTATGAAATATTGCGGTCTAAAGTAAATGTCTTAAGCGCCAAATCACTATTTTTGACACTATAAAAGTAATTTAAAAAAATATATAAAAACTGAAACACTTATCTTTTAGGTATAATACTTATTTATGTTTGTGTTAAATCTGGTGTCGATATTTTCATAATTGAAGTAGACAGACGGGTTTTGCTTTCAAAAAAGGGTTAACTTTTTGATTTTTTTCTATCGAGCAAAGTGAAATGAATCGTGTTTTGGAAACACTAGTCTTATAAAGCATATTAATGTTAATCTTGTGTATTTTTGTCGCCAAGATCCATAATTGCTTTGTATGAAAAAAACAGTATATTGCTGCCGTATTTTAGCATACATGGCCCCTTAATTGTTATTAGTTAGTCTCGCTAGAACTCGAGAACCGGTGAACCGATTTGGCTAATTTTGGTTTTGAGTTATTTGGTCAATTCAAGTCAGTTAAGGTTCAAAAGATAAGAAAAAGGAAATAACTGTGAAAAAAACTAGGGAAAATAACACTTTAGATTTTTCCATACAAACTATCGCCTCTGTGGTCTAGACGTCCAGCGTCGGACTTGAATTCATGAGGTCCCGGGTTCGACTCCCGGGTTGGGCAACTATCAAACTAGAAAATATGCATGTTTTCAATTTTCTAATGAAAAATTAAGTTGTGGTTGTCTAATAAAAAATAAAAATAACATTAGTCGTGGGTGCCCTGGTTGTGCCCCTGCCTACATCCACAAACTGAACGGTAGCTGGGATAGCTAGTATTGTAATGAAAACAATCTCGGACTTGGATAAATGCCTAGCGGACTATAAGTCTGCCACTTATCACATTGTGGGACTATAGTACTTTTGGCTAATCGCGCGTGTCCTAGTTGGATCTCTGCATGTCTATTCAGGGACACGGTCTTGAAATTACACTTTTTTTTATTTAGTTGAGTATTTTGGGAATATTTTATACGTATGTTGGCATATTGTTTATGAAGCTCTACCACATTGTATCCACTCTACACTTGGCGATATTAAAGAGGCCTTGTTAACGTCAGATTGGGATATTGATCATCTTGCGTAAGTTTGCCTATACTACCTTTTCTTCGAACCGGAATGTGACAATGAGTAACATTAACCCTAAATATGCCAGGAATAAGTAGGCTGGTCATACCAATTCAGGCAAGTATTTTGTAAAACTATATCATATAGTCTGACTGCACAATTAATTTATAAGTAAGAATAGTTTATTCGCGCTAAAACGTCAACAAGTATATTTAAATATTGATACTTTGTTATGCTTGGGATACATTTAACAAGTTTCAAAGTAAGAAAACAATCACCTGGGACAGGATACAAACCTGGACCCTTTTGTATCTGGTTGACGAACACTCTAAATGTTTGAGTTACTGAGTATTCAAACCATTTTGTTTTGAAAAACTACAAATATGTGACTATGTTACAATGTAAATTGCTAGAATGTTCAACTATTCAGACATGGCGTACTGTTGCTACACTAGTAATGGCATAAGATTGTTTTTCCGATAAATAAGACAAATGAAAAAGTTTTATTGGTCTGAGTTATTTGTAGATACTTATTACAACAGTTTTAGTCATTTACCGATATTCAGTTATATTAAGAATAACACTATTAATGAAAATAATGAATGAAAAAAAAACTAATTGTATTAAATTTTCAATGCCAAATGTGAGGCAAGTAGATACCAACCTACAACTTAATGGGAATAAGTTGGACCTGGTAGATTCTACTACGTTTTTAGGAATAACTATTGATAAAAAATTGCAATGGGGCCCGCACATTGATAAACTTGCAATTAGTTTAAGCTCAGCAGATTATGCTGTAAAAAAAATGAGATAATTAACTGATGTTGAAACCGCTAGGATGGTTTATTTTAGTTATTTTCACAGCATCATGTCGTATGGAATTCTTCTCTGGGGGAGTTCTGCCGAAGTCTATCCTATATTTATTTTACAAAAGAGAGCCATAAGGGCAATTTACGTATAACCTAGGCCCAAGAGTTTCCCTGAGAGAAAAATTCAAAGAAATCAAGATTGTAACTGTAACATCCTAGTAAATCTTTGAAAATGTAATGTGTGTTCACAGAAATTCAAGTTAATTTAAAAAAAATTTTGATATACACTGTGTCAATACAAGGAATAAAAATAATCTGGCTGTGCCTGTGTCTCGTCTCCACAGAGTAAGCCATTCTTTCATGGGCCTATGTATACAGTTCTACAATAAACTTCCCAATTATATGAAAGAACTTCCAATGATTAAATTAAAAAAATGTGTTAAATGTAAATTAAATGAAAAGGGTTATTATAACATTGCTGAATATTTAGCAGATAAGACTGCTTGGGATTAATTGCTCCTCATGCCAATCTCTTATAATATATAATGTATCTTAACATTATTTATTGTAAATATATTTTAAAATAAGAAAAAAAAAGACAAGCCCGCTGAGTATCTTGTCGATTCTTCTTAGTGTGCAGCCGCGTTCCTATCCGGTGGTAGATTAATTATTATATAGACCCGTCACAAGTGCCTCTTGTAGGTTTATGTTAAATAAAGATGATTTATTATTACTATTCAAACAATTTAAACTTTATGTAACATCACGGAATATTCCATGCCCGGCAGTGACTACGATCGTAAAAGTAGGTAATACTTGAGTATAAGCGACATTTCTTATATCAAAAGGTAGTTTCTCATACAAATAAGCCTTATAAATTAGGGTTTATATTTTTTTTAGTGAATGAGATAAACAAACAAGCACAAGGCTCTCTTTATGACAAGAGATAACCGTGGCCTAAGCACACCATTGATGCGTTTGTGCGCACAACAGGTGCGTCGCTGCCCAGTGGCCTAAATGATAAACCTATTGTACTAGTCGACCGGCTGTCCTACCATTCGGGCTGGAACATGACAGTCATTATGGCGGCAGGAAGAGCTAAGGCGGTGGATCCCTACCCCGGCAAGTGCTGCACAGCACTCGACCACCAGTGATGTTGTTAGTAATGCCTGTACTCGCTTTTTACGAGTTGCCTGGCAGAAAATGGTCTATTGTACTCAGCGAACTCGAACCAACATGAGGAAATTTTTTATTTTTTTCAACCCTTAAATCTTAACTTGTAATAAAACTGTATAAGTAACAGGCGACTTCATTGTCAATCTAATCTTATATTTTATAAAGACTTGCCTTATTGGCAGACTAATCGCATAACAGAAATCCATAGAAAAAATACAATTAAATTCAGAACTTCTTCCTTTTTTGCTTGGTTAAAAATGTTGTCACTTGCCATTAGGAAACCGCATACGGTATAACATAAAAAGTAGTTAAGTCAGCTACAGTTGGAGACAAATTAGTTTCAGAGGCCAGCCAAGCTTGGCGAATACTGTAAATACTCTATTGTTTCGCTTACATATTACTTATTATAAAAGTGAGAATGCGTGAAAGTGTGATAAAAACGTAATCACAAAATGTAAACAGTAAATAAACATTAGACAAATGTTTTTTTTTTGTTTTGAAGTTGAAATAAGGTTTAGTGATGATTTGTCTGTCAAAAGTAAGTAAAGTATTCATACTCATATAAATAAGTAATTGTTGCTGCCCGTAATATTTTTTTCGCTCTTTCAGATTTACCCGTTTAGATATCAGGATCAAAAGAGGCATATATTATTTCCTTCAAGATTTCTGGTTTTATATATATATAAAGGTAATATTAAATTAAATCAGTTTAGTATTTTGAACTTAAATAGAGTATAAACCGAATAACATCAAGGCGAAAATTAATTAGTTTTAGCTATTGTAGCCCCTGGCGTAAAACGAGGGGTGTTATTAGTTCGACGTGTCTGTATATGTGTGTGTTTGTGTGGATGTGGCTTTTTGAAAGCTTATTGAAATGGACTTTCAAGGTCATCCTCCCTTTTGGAGCTTATTTGTAAGCATCGGAATGGGTTATAAGACAAACTATGAGTATTTATTTCGCTTTTAACATAGGTATGTGAGACCAAACCGTTAATGGGTATTAAACATACAAACAAACATACAAAAAACAAAAAGTCGAATTGAGAACCTTAATTTTTTGTTTTAAATCGGGTAAAAATAAAAATTACTATAGATTGGAAAAATGTGACTGTAGCAAGTGTGTCTTGTTCATATTTTTAAGTGATATAGCCTTACATACTTAATAAAGATAACACACATTAGAATAAATATTATGGTAATTCAGACGTATTTAGCTTCTAAGTCAACAAAAAGTATTATGACTACTGGTACCTACTTATTTACACACCGTAAAAATTGAGTATTGTTTATTAAAGTATAAAAGTGAGTGCAGTTATTTTACTTTGATTTGATAAAGCATTTTAACGTCTGTTTTCCTGAGGGGAAGACACTATTAAATACTTTAACTATTTTTTTTGACTCACTACAAAGCTAATATTACAAAATATACTTAAAAGTAAAAAAAAAACAAGTTACGAAATGCGAGCTTATCTCTAATATAAGAAGTTTCTTCCAGTCAACCCGTTAAAGGAAAGTATTGAATGAAATAAGTAGATTTGGTGTACAGATAAATAAAGTACTACATAATATATACTATTAAATAAAGTTACCCAAATGACATGAAAAAATAAAACAAATAAACTAAACACAAACATAAAGTAAATTTATATTGACGCATTGAGAGTCTAAGCTATGGCAAATATCTATATCTTTATCTTTATCTTTATATCTATATGGCCTATATCTTTTAGTCCTACAATGTGATGGATAATAATAAAACTAACTAAGTACGTATACTATTTATTCTTCTTCTTCTTTTATAAATATGGCTTTCGATCGTTTTTCACGTACTTTGCCATTGTCAAGTTAGTTAATTCTAATACAATATACAGTCATTAGTCACTATGTACAAAGTCATGTCAGGTCAGGGTCTTGAGTAAAGCGGTGGCTTCGTTACTCAAGCTCGTCTAGTGAGATTTGACGGCAGCGAGGAACTAGACGACACACTAATTTCTTCACGATTATTTCATTTGTGCACTTTCACTGAACAAAATTAATCTAATTGCCGCCTAAATTAACCAATTTCACTCAATATAAACACGAAATTCAATAATAATGAAAAAATTACGACCACCCTCATTCACGATGGCGCCAAAACTCCTCAACTATTTATTAACTATGAATAAACACGTGATGCATAGTAACGTGGAGCAGGATACAATAATAAAGGATAAAAGATTCGTGTATTCGTTAACGCTGCGGGTCTTGAAAACTGCTTAACAATTTTGGATAAATTCAAAACACATAAAACACTTTGTTTTCTGAAAACAAAATTGGGATCATTTAAGCAGATCAAATCTCGAACAACAACTAATTTTTAATACCAGTTTTACAGTTTTTGTGAAACATGCATAAAATTTAAGATCTTTGGATTTCGAAGAAATGAACCTTTCATTTCTTTCTTATTAAAAAAGGTGAGAGCCCCCTATATATAAAATTGTAGGTCATTGCAAGCACTGCATACTGAGCCAGATCAAGGTCGCATACACAAAAAGTTGTAGTTCACCCGGAGACACTTGGCAATTCAGGTCACCATCGCCTTTCATAACACAACCATATTCACTATAACCGGGTTATGGAGCAATGAACAAAGCATTAGAATCCAACATGCATTACCTTGTAATGAATTATGTAAATAACATAATTAACATGATAAACATAAATTACTCTATCAAGTTATGTTTTAGACGGTTATATAAGTATTGTTATGAAATAGTCACAAACGCACAGAACCATAAAAAACGTGACTGACTTAACATCTTAATTTTATGGCTTTGAGAAACATTGTTCACGTTCTGAAACGCCTGGAATGGACTATTAAAAACGTCTTTTTAAATGTTACAATATTTTTTTTATCGTTACTCTTTAAGAGTGATATCGAAATATAACTACTTATATTAATTTCGTTATATCATTTTTATATACACACACACAAATCTACGACAGATTTAATACTTACAAAAACCAAGCCCCGTGATTCAATCCCAATTTTATTTCCTATTTGTAATATTTTATTTATAATACCTAACTTGTCGTCATTTTATATCTAGCAAATTCGATAAGTACTCTCTGCACTGCCCAGTGTTAAATATTATGAATATACATTTACTCCGATTTATTTATTTTCAGTTAGAAGAAAATCAACCAGTTTACCACGAACTGCAATAAAATTATTTAGAAACACTTACCGTCATCCCAAAAGACGTATAGGAATAAGACACAAGCGCTTTATTTAATAACTCTGCAATTAAAATTGTTCAGTTACACCCGGCAAAATGTATGTGGGTATATGTAATGTAGCAAAGAACCATCTCGATCAAGTCAACATTCAAACATAAAAATTTCGCATCGTAATCGGTTCATCCGTTCAATAGAATTATGATGACACACACACAAACATACACATTCATTCACAAACACGGTCATGTCAAACTTATTAATCTTTTTCTGTCGGAGGTTAAAAAAACGGATACAAAGTCTGCCCGTACCAAACTTAATAATGTACTTAGGTATCGTACACACCATATTACCTTTGATATTCAGACACACAACCAGTGCAGACACACAACCAGTGCAGACACACAACCAGTGCACCCACGACTAGCCCCAAGTCCTACAGTGTGATAGGTGGCAAGGATATGTGCCCGGTTGGCGATAGGCTTGCCACCTATCACATTGTATGACTTAGTGTCTTCGACTAGTCGTGGTTATGCCTCTGCCTAGCGAGGATATGGGCGTGAAGATATTTAAAATAAATTGGTAACATAAAAAAAATACATGCACAAACAATTTTCAAAATAGTACTTGGGTTATTGATTTTGCCAACCCCCAACAGACGAAGTTGTTATAAAAAAACGTGATCTAAGCTTTAGTTAAACCTGTATTATCGCTTCGATCTTTAAGTCCCACGGAAGTAAAAGGTCCATTGTCTAGTTTGTGAAAGGAAAATGAAGAAACCATTTCTCTGTTAAACACAATTTATTTAAATGTAACAAATAATGTTAACTACTTACACGTTTTAAAGTCAAGCGGTTTAAATGCATTTCTTTTTGTTCTCTTAATGTCGTCACTTATCAGCGCTGACTGTTATGGTTGTTAAGACTTAGGATTTTTTAAATAAGCCCAATAATAAAGTTATTCTTACTCTAAAAATAAAAAAAAATGTGTGAATGTTCGCTGTCTAATGCCTTAAAAATACGTACCGCAAACGCAGCTATTACTGCTCCTCGAATATCTGCAGGTATTGCTGACCCATTTAACTAATTCCATTTCTTTTTTCTTTTGAAATATTTAAGGCATTAATTGTAATAGAATGAGCTATGTTTACCCCTTGAGAGTATCTTCGTATGAATATCTTCAATCTTTCTAAAGTGGAATTAGTCAAATTAATTTTCCGTGTTGGTCCGGGCTCCTGTGCAGAATAGACTGATTTCCTTCTAGGCAGCTCGCAAAATGCGATTATAGACTTACCGTCACTAGCACCGTGACATCTGACTGGATGGTAGAGTTTCGCAGCGATTCGTCCGGAATGGTACCACCGCCTTACTTATTTCTGCGGTCATAACGTCAGTGCTTGCCGTTGACGTGTTTCGATTCGGAGGATAAGGTAGCCGGTAAAATTACGGAGGAGTTCAATCACGCACACTGTGACACGAGAATTTTGTATTAGATTTTCGTCATTCGTTAAATGTTGTGATTTGAATAATGAACTTGAAACGATGTTTAGTTGCCAAACAATAGCGTAGATGTAAATAAACCTTCCCGGAAGCAATCATGGTGGCACCTATGATTAATATCGGAGACAAAAACGTGATTGTCACTAATGCGTTAGAGGCTTACTTTATATGTAAAAGTGACCTAGTTGGCTCTGTGATCCAGCGGTCCGGCATCGGACTTGACTTCTTGAGATCTCGGGTTCAATACCCGTGGGTGTCCTGGTTGTGCCTTTGCTTATCTCTTCGAGGATATAGGCGTGAAGGTACTAGAAGTTACCTGCATTAAATACCTACGATTACAAAAGACTCTGCGTGTCGACTTTTATTGTTATTCAAAGATTTTTGTGTTACAGATGCAGAACTAGAGCCATGGCGAGGAAATGGTCGGCCGTTAACTGAAGCTCAAGAGGCTGAAGATGAGAAGCACGATGCAGAAATCCTAGCTGCAGTCAGAAATTCTATGAAACAATGGGAAGTCAAAAAGAGTAGAACCAGGTAATTATGACTCTCTATTCGGTATTTCAAAGTACACTTTGAAAAAGACATTATTGATGCTTTTAGACAAACGCCATCTTTTTTTCTGTAACGAATTTTAGGTCGAGTAACACTGGTTATGCCTGGTATTTTGTATCAACATGCACTTATATTAACAGATATACATATACCTGTAGATTTTTATGTCATAGATTGTTAATTTTCCTAAACAATGTGGTCCAGTAGGTAATGCTACAACAAACATAAATTAACAACTTCATCTACTTATCGCCACTAACACCATGACAGCGTGTCTTGGTGTTTCCCGGATTGGTACCACCGCCTTACCTATTCCTGCCGTCATAATGTCAGTGCTTGCCGATGACGTGTTCCGGTTCGGAGGGTAAGGTAGCCGGTAAACTTACTTTTGCTCGAGGCCTAACAACTCGGCCTCAGGTTGGCAATGCACCAATATCACCTTTGGTGTCTCTAGGCTGTATGAATTTCTTACCATTAGGAAATCCATCTGCTTGTTTGCCTTCCGATATCAAAAAAAGCTGCGCTATTCTCGAAATATGATCTTAATAATAATGCTCGTATATACCTCATGTAGATTTTATAATTCAAGATTTCACCATATTTGCAGCCTTGATCTGTAAAATATTTAAATATTACGAATGTATGCATACCTATCAGGAAGTAGAATGCTGACTTATGTGATAACTGACTCGAATATGTATAAGGAAGGAAACTATCTATATATTATACTTACATAAATTCTTTTTAGCGATAATTCCACTTTTGACCATTCGCTAGCTGAGCCGACAGACCTGATTGTCACGTGACGTGACAAATAAACAAGCAAAACAAATAGATATCCTGATGGCAGGAAATAAATATCGCCTAGAGGCAAGAAACATATTAGAGTTATAGAGCTCTAATATGTTTCTTGTTTCTTATATGTCTGAACATATTGTGTCTAATATGTTCTGTTTCTTGGGTATATTTACCCACTACTTTTCTTTACAAACTGGAATACGACAATAATAAATACGACTATGGGTTGGCCGAAATATGTGAGACAATGATACCGATCCTACTAGCGATTGCAAGACTCTTCCACCCGTCATAACGGGTACATATCTCATACCAATGAATCTCAGAAATAATTATATAATTCTTATAATTGGCGATGGATTCTCGGTTGTCACACCCCTACACCTAAATAAAACCAGCAAACTTTCTAATGGGGCTTCCTTTTTTTTGTTTGTAAAATTGTTTCAGTCCTTTCTTTGATTCACCAGAAGACGGGTGTAAAATTTTCAGAAATCACAGAACTTGTGAATGGACGGATCCAGTCTTCAAGCCAGTTGGTCACACATAGATTTAGGGTTACATTTCAAGGTTTATAAAGGGTACCTACAAATCTAATAGATGTAGGTACTATTCAACCTAGCTAGATACCTGCCTTGTCTTGACCTTAATGGGCCCCTAATTGAATCCGCCCTTACTTAGAATGTAAACCTTAGGTCTGTAGATCGTGTTTTTTCCTACGACCACTTCCATTGTCATTACCATAGTATGAATTCCATTTGCCGTAAAACAAGGACAAACATTCACTTGCCTCGAAGTGGATTTCGTAACCACTGGACCTGGCTTAGACGTAAGTGATACTCACTACCTGTCATTAAAACCGGTAGTTTCCCATTAAAATGGTGAGTATGAGTAACATATTATTATTTTTCTCACGTAATATTATTGCAGCTACTGTTCTTTTCACAGGTCTATTTTTAGGCCTATTGTTTTAAGAAACATTTGTAATTCCTTGTTCCTTGTAATTCCAAATGTAAATCCTGTTCAAGATTTAATCATAGTAATTAATAAGTTATTAGATAATAATACGCGTATGTTTTGTTCGAGTTTACTAGTCTACAGATAGAAAGTGATTTATATTTATTTATGATTCCCGTCTTAGTCTGACTCTGTGTAGAAGAGACCATCTGCTGTTCTACCTGGCAGCTTGTAAGAGGCAAACCAAAGTGAAATGTGTTATTACCAACAAGACCACTGGTAGCAGGATGCTCTGCAGGAACTTGCCCGGGTAGGGATTCATCGCTTTACCTATTCCTGCCGCCATAATGACAACGTCAAGTTTCGAGCCAGAGAGTAGGGTAATCAGTAGACTCGCACATTAGGCCTAACACCCAGCCCACAGGATAGCGACACACCTATAATATATATTGTGTCTATAGGCTACGGTTGTCTCTATTATCAGGGGCGCCGCGATGTTTTTCGCTGTCTTATGTCATGATATATCTATACATCTACATAGGTATAATAAAACTGTACAAGAGTGATATCTGTACATGAAAGAATTTTATTTTCGAAATGTCTACTGTTATGTACGTTTTACAACGTCACCGGGCTAGTGGGCGAGCAGAGTGCTCAACCTGAGATTGAATTGTGGGCTTGGGATTTAGGGGGCTTAGGACCCCCCTCCCTAAGGGTGTCTCTTGTGAGACCGTACCTCGGCTTAGGTGGGATCGCGGTTTGTTAAAAAAATTGGGAGAACTCCTTTTTAGCAATTTTTCACGCCGAATCCGCTAAAATGATCGAAACTTTTTATACCACTTACTTGAAGGGTTCCCCTGGAAGATGACGAAATATATATATAGATAAGATAAGAATAAATTAATTCATAGTCCGATTTCATTTATTCCTTCATGTTTTGTAGTATGTATGACCAAGGGCGTCGCCAAGGGGGGGGCATGAGGGGCAGCTGCCCTCTCCTAGAGTTTCTACAGAAGTTGATAAATAAAAAACAAATAGTTTTATGTATTTTAAATTGACTTGCTTGATCGATTATTCTAGTAGTTTTACTACTAATTTGCTACTATTTAAACGGGAAATGAAATGCTTGTCAAAAAATCGTGGGCATTAGTCTCCCGACTTAACCTACGTTTAATTTTTCTCAATGTCCGTGTCGACTTGCCCCCCTCTAGACCATCGGCTGGCGACGCTCCTATGAATGACCTTTATAGATTGTTGCGTATTTTTTTTTACTCATAGCCTTTTTTTAGGTTAAATGCCAACTGAAAAACATTTATCATACCTAATTGACAAACTACCACTTTTACATCGAGATCTTAAAGGCCGGATATAAGTATTTGAATTAATGCAAAACTGACCCGGCGAGATTCGTAGCGCGATAATTTAGAACATACTCATAGCAGAGCCACACACCGGATCCAACTGTGTCTCAAACAATCCAAAAATCCAAAAAAAAAAAGTTGAGAGGTGTCAAGGCCCAAGGGACACCTTCTCTCTCCGGACGGAAGTTCTCTCTCCCCCCCTCTCTCTCTCAATCTCCATCAATCTGTAGTATCTATCTCTATCTCTCTTATAGAGAGAGACAAACAGATAAATATTAAATAAAAAAAAGAAAATAAAAATATAAAAAATAATAAAATAAAAAAAATGAAAATGATAATAAAAAAATAGAAAATGAAAAAAAAACTTGTCCGACCCGGGATTCGAGCCCGGGACCTCATGCAGTCAAGTCCAACTACTGAACCGCTAGACCACAGAGCAAAAAGTGTCGTGACAACATTTTCGTAAGAATTTTTGCCGTCTAGCCCCCATTCACAACGCGCAATAAGGAACTTCGTTCCAATAAATGTACCTGGACAGTTACCCAAAATTAATAAGTAAAGTAAGCAAATGCTTGAAATGCAAACGCTTGAAATACCAGATACCAGATACATTTAATAAACGCATTCAGATCCAGAAATACAGACATCTAAATATACACCAAACAAATGCCTACTTTCGTCGGGAATCGAACCGGAGCCACGCGGGTGGTTAGTGTTGTTTTTTTTTATAAAGGCCAATACGCCTTTTTCATTTTTACCCCCGTCTAGGACAAGGCCATTTTTAACATAATTTTTGTTTTCAATTTTTCAATTTTTTTTTAAATCTCTATTCTAGTGCTAAAATACAAAATGTCAATACATATATAAACACAAAAGTAAACATAATGTGAGAGCAGATTTTTTTTAATGTGTAGGGTATCTATTTTTGATTTTTTTTTTAATTTTTTGTTTTTTTTGTGTTTTTTTATACTATAAACATGATATTAGAAATATTGTTTTGAACTTCATTTTCTTATTCGATGTACTCTATGTCTTATGATACTTAGTATATTACAAAATATATTAAAATCATAATTTGTGGTTGTGATTGGCGGTGTTAGGCGTGTAACCATACCCCTCGACTAACAAAGTCAAAAAATATTCATACCAAATTTTAACTAAGTTTGTCCTGCTAAAAGCAGAGGAGGAAGAGTTAGTTAGATGATATGTACATAATAATTATTTATGTATAATAATTAATAACACGCTGAATTCCCGCGACTTTGTTCACTCTCCTTATTACCTAAGAAAGTAAAAAAAATATACTTTCCGATTAAATTAAAATAGTAGTAGTACTTAGTACTAGTAGTAGTATTAGTTTTTTAATAGTTATTTTGATGTATGTAGTGTATAAATATTTGTTTCAGTTGTCAGTTTTATTTTCAATACTTAGCAGTTATTTTAACGTAGTTTACCTGAGCGTGAGCAACAATTAGAATTCACGGTGATGATGCAGAATTTCTAACTGCACTTGACAAGTTTTACCAATTAAGCTGCTAATTCTCATACCTACCTATTAAGAATGAATGAAAGATCGCTATGTCGGTGGAGAGGTTAGCGTAAACGCCTAACGCCACCGACCAATGGCGAGGGTCGGGTTCGATTCCTGACGAAGGTAGGCATTTATGTGATGGACATGTATATGTCTGGATGCTTATTAAATATATTCCTGCATCTATTTAAGTATATTTATGTATTAGTATCGTTGATTAACACCCATAACACAAGCATATAATTTGCTTACTTTGATGTAAGATCGATTTGTGTAATTTGTCCAGGGTTATTTATTATAAACTAGCTGTCCCGGCAAACTTTGTTCCACGCGTTCAGTATACGAAATGATATTATTTTCCTTGCAACTTTCCCGGTTTTTCTCTTCAAAAGAATTTTCTCTTTATAATAACTGACACAATAAAAAAAGAATTAGCCAAATCAGTCTAGTCGTTCGGAATTTATATGCTTACCAATACATTTAGCGATTCATTTTTATATTATAGACTAGCAGCCCGCCCCGGCTTCGCATGGGTATAAAATATACATATAAACCTTCCTCTTTAATCACTTTATCTATTTAAAAAAACTGCATCGAAATCTGTAGCGTAGTTTTAATGATTTTAGCATACAAAGGGACATAGGGACATAAAACGCGACTTTGTTTTATACTATGTAGTGATTATTTCTCACTTCGTGATGCGTTTGTAACCAATTTACTTCTTCATTTGTCTTCGCTTGTGGGAATTATCTAATATTCCAATATTCATAAATAAAAACCCGTTATTACGCGGTTGCGGAACCAATGCAAGTACAAAAACGTAATAATCTATTTAAACAGGTGAACAGTTTTAACACTTTCGCTGATAGTTTAATCTCAGAACACTTTCTATTCCATTGTGCCAATTCATTGCAATAGCTGTTTTGTTAGGCTTTCTACGCCATTTTCTTTTTACTTAAATATAATGAAGGGGGATACATTTAGAAATACTCTCTTGTTTACATGACAAAGAAAAACTTTTGTGTTAGTCAATTACACAATAGCTCACATTTAACATTCGCAAATTTAAATAAAGAACATACTTCTCCATTTTTATGGCGGTGTCAAAGGCTGATGCTTCTTAATTCGTATGCCCTACACGAATTAGGTAATACCTAGTAATTTTAATACTGAAAATTAGCAAAATAAAAGGCTTCATTCAAAAATATTTATCATCATCTGTATTTTACAACATCTAAAGAATATTTATATAATATGTAAAAGTTACCCGCATCTACGCCCGTAGGTATTAAAGTTATTCATTTCTCCCGCGAGAAACCGATTAAATGTCGGGAAAAAAGTAGCCTTTGTCACTGGCAAGTCTTCTATCTCCACCACAAAAAAATAGACCGTAAGACTGCTTAAACAAGGACAAACGAACAAAAAAATTCTCCACCAATTAGCACAAAGGTAAAACGGACTTTATTTCTATTATGTACATGTAGTGAAAATCTGTCTTTCTGTCTGCTCTTTCACAGCTAAACCGCTGAACCGATTTTGAATAAATTTAATGTGCATATAGCTCAAGATCCGATTTCAAAGATAGGCTAGTTTATTTTCTAAAATCAACCCCCAAAGGACTATTATAGGGGATGAAAGCTTGTATGAAAATCATTATACTCACTATACTCAGAGGATCTCGAAGGATCGACTATTTCACTATTAACCTTAAAATATTTTGGTTAGGTGCATTACGTTTTTCTCGTTGCCCTAATTCGGGAGCATTCAATTTCGCATGTTAAGAATGACAAAGTAATTTGTCAATAATAATGAACATAGAAAGTTAAATTCTTCAGAAAATTGAGTTTGAGGATTTAATACAAGATTTTGCTCAAATGAAATCCCGATCATAGTGAAATAAATTGAAATTTGACTTCTTTATATTCCAAAAGGGCCCCAAGTTTTCATGTGCCCCAGGGCCCCAAGCTTTTGTGTGACCAAGGGCCCCAGCATAATCTGAAACGGCCCTGAAGACCAACCGTCCAATTGCGGGACAACTTTTAAGGGCCTAGCGAACTACGTGTTTATTACGTGATAAATGATGTAACAAACCTTATAATTAAAATGTAACCATTTGCAATTGGTATGTATCGCCTCTCTACTCGAGTGTGGGCTGTCATATTAAACACGTAATTATCCTAGTCAGATTAAACGACCTAAACTAAATAAACGTAAATTTGAATGAATTTAGGGCAAATAAATTATAACCCCATTTCAACAGCATACTAGCACAAAAACATGCAAACAAAAAAAAGATTAAAATGCTTTTGAAAAAAAATGATTTGCAGAACAAGTTGTGTGAAGAAGAAAAAGTAAAACTCATTGTAACAGGATTGTCCGATTAGCAGAAAGATACTTTTTTAATGTTTACCACTTCTTTTTACCTTTGCGTTACATTATGTTTTTGACCGACTCCAAATAGAAGATTGTCAATTCAACTGTAGGTATGTATTTTTATAAGTGTGTTACACAATTACTCGGCCAGTTACGAACCGATTTTTTTAAAAGCATTTCATGTTACTTATAAATTATATATGTTACTTACCTATAGATATACCTAAGGGCAGGTAGCGCCTACCACGTGTAGTCATAGTTACTCATGTATTATTCTTACAAAAATTTGTGAACAGTTATTATCAAAAAAATATTAGCTAAAAGTAGGTGTTGCCCGCGACTGTGTATACAAGTTGAAGTGACTTTTCGCCGCATCGCATTGCAAGATTTTCCTGGAGTAAAATATATTATAAATGCTGACTCATACTTTAAGCTACTTCACAATGTTTGGTGAAAATCTGTGTATGAGTGTAAGTAGTTTTTGAGTGAAAAGTGAAAAATTAACAGACTGACAAAAAATTAATAACCTTCGTTTTAAGTTATGTATCTTATATACATATTTATACATAAAATGTTTTATACACAGATTCTGTTTCGTTACTGTTTTATTATGTATATGTACTCGTACAGAAGATTATAATTTTCTAAATATATTTAGATAATCCTTGACACATAAAAATATTTTTTGTACATTTCATTGTAACTAATGACATAATAGGTGTTTTATTCCGTTTCATACTATTAGATAAACAATACGCAATTTATTTATAATACAAACAACCTCTTTTAAATTTAAAATACATTAACATTTTGCATTCATTTACATTTTGTCACTTCATTGCCGCTGTCTAATAATTTAGTATTTTTGAAACGGAATAAAACACCTATTATGTCATTAATTATAATAAAATGTACAAAAAATATTTTTATATGTCAAGGATTATCTAAATAAATTGAAAAATCAGTTTTAGATTATATAATATACCTACCTATTGCAGAACGCTAATATATATCCAATCAATACTTCTCTAAGGTTGAAATATAAGGTCAAGTATAACATGCAAGGTCTTTTGCTGCACCTTATTATATACATATTGCATTCAACCGTTGAACATAAAATGAGATGAACTTCAACTCACTTTCACTTTCAAAGCGAATTTGTATCAATAAATTGTGAATGGCGTTTGTTAAGTTAATAATAATAACTTATTATCATTTAAGTATACCTGTGTCTGATCTGAGAAGAGATTGTAATGGAGATTGCTTCTCTACTAAGAGCAAAGCTCTTTAATACAAAAGGAAAAGAGAAAATAGTAAAAACGTCGGAATTTAAAATATTCCATCTGATATGTATGTAACAAAGACGCGTGTTTATGATTATCAGTAGGTTCACATTATTTATATATTATATATTATACAATATTGGGAATAAAATTTAAAGTAAAACTGTCTCTTTTCATTTGATCGCATTCACAAATTGATTTCTTAAAAGAAATACAGCTCTGTCTTTTAATAGCTCTTAGGAGAAACAGACCAATAGATATGACCGGGAATTCATTATTAATTATTGTAGTAATTCGGTTTTCTTGTGTGACTCTAGTACCTGTCCTAGGTAATAAAAATCTTTCCATTTCTTCTTTCTTGTAGCTTCTATGTTCTGAAACCCCTTCACGAAACCAAAGTGTTTAATACTTACTGTTCACTTATGCAAGGTTTTTATAACCTAGCAGCTTCCATTCACGGCTATGCCTGCGTGCCAAATTATATTTTTTTTTATAAATTGTAGCCCATGTGTTATTCTGATGTATTAACAGGTATACCCTTATATAGTTTCTTCAAGTGGGGTCCATAATGTAATTTATCCAGAAACATACGAGTAAAATTGTTCCGGCGAACATCGTTCCACCCGTTCAGTTTGTATTGGAAAAATAAAATGTAGCTTTTCCTAACATTCTCGCAGTCGAATGAGATAAAAATATCCTATGTCCTTCTCCTGGTTCTAAGCTTTTTTTTCATCGATTTTCAGCCAAATCAGTTCAGCCATTCTTGAGTTATAAATAGTGAAACTAACACTACTTCCTATTATATATAAAGATTTATACACTCTTTCACAATTTGAATTGATATTAGAAGAGAATTTTTTCCCTAATTGTCTAAAGGATTGCTGCCAATATTTACGGTAAAACTAATATTATGAACAATAAAACAGAAAAAGAAAGGAATAATTTTGAAACAGTCTTGGTTCACGTTCCATTCTTAAATATATTTTACCTAACTAAATGTAATTGCATAATCAATTACAAATACATCTGCAATTAAAAGTAAACGAAACAGTAAATATGTATTACCTTACTTCACAAATGCAACGTGAATACACTTGCCTGCAACACCCTTTCATTTTGATTATTATATTCTAACATTGTACAATTTGTAACATTACAACTTAGAATGCAAGAAAAGCTGCAGGATATCCACAATATATGAAAATTACATCCAAATGTAAGCAGATTAAACACTTCATTCCTTGTAAACTCAGATTTAGAGATTCGTCTCAAATTTATAGAGAAAATTAGTAGGATTGCAAATTTTTAGATGTTTGAAATTATTTGAGGTTTGAAATTTTTGAGTCAAATTTTGATTTATTAGATTGAATAAAATATGTAAAAACATAAGCTCTGAGATAACCCAAAACCAGAAGTAGTCTCACGGCAATAAAATATTCTTGTTAACCTAGGCGTTTATAAATGTTAGGTACACAGCTAGCTAATGGTGAGATTAACATTAAATCTTAATGGTATTTGCCCATAAAAATATCCTTTATAAAGCTTATTTACATAATATGTATCAACATGTATTATTAAAAAACTTGGTCTTCAGCAGAAAATAGACATATTAGTTATACCCTACTTACCTACTGTAAAAACGTTACAGCATATTAGTTGATTATTAGGTACTAAATGTTATAAGGAGATTTCCAAGTAGTTTGTGGGGCAATTTTAATGATTTTTAAATTTCGTTTTAGTAATAAACATTTCTGGGAGTTGGTAACACTACGCTTGCATTTCGATTGCATTTAATAAAGTTATGCTCCGTTGCAAAACTATATTATACAGACATTACACATACGGAAGCGTTCCACTCAATTTTTCTGATTATAAGTTGTAGAATTACAATAATTATAAGTGACCACCGACCCTTGTAATTAGATACCATTAGATACTGACTTGAAGATGTTTGCCCGATTATAGCATTGCCAGGATAAAAAAATATTCCGGATAAAGCCGGACACAGTCAGGCTTTTTGGTTGCGTGTCCGGCCAAATAAGAAGGTGTCCAGCCTGTCCGGCTTTTGTTAGGATTTTTTTATGTATACATTTCATGTCGCGTCGGTCGTTCACACAGGCCGAGGAGCGCCCCGCCGCAAATACATACATATTTTTTGTTGTACCTAATGATGTGACAAAATCCTCAATAACGCAGGGTGTCCGCCTTATCTACCCAAATGTCCGGCCAAACTGGCTGGACTGTCCGTCTTTTAGTTTTTTTTTATGATATTGGAAAGCAAACAAGCAGACGGATTTCCTGATGTTAAGAAATTCGCCGCCTAGAGATACCAAAGGTGGTAATGGTGCGTTGCCAACCTGAGGCCGGGATGTTAGGCCTCGAGCAAAAGTAAGTTTACCGGCTAACTTACCCTCCGAACCGAAACACGTCATGACGTTATGGCGGCAGGAATAGGTAAGGCAGTGGTACCAATCCGGACGAGTCGCTGCTAAACTCTACCACCTAGTCAGATGTCACGGTGTTAATGACGGTGACCCTATGCTCGCCTTTTACGAGCTGCCTGGCAAGGAAGGCAGATGGTCTATTCTACAAAGGAGCCCGGACCAACACAGGGTTCGGCGACCTGGCAACCCTCTGCCCGAAGCAGACGACTTCACAAGCCTAACTTTATTTAAATGATATATAAATAAGTATCCTACCTATCCATATGTCATTCAAATAAGACTTGTCTTTCTTCAGTCTTTTTAGATACCTTAATTACCCTTTATAAAAAATGGCAACTCTTTCTAATAAACATGCGAAGACATGCGAGAAAGTTATAAATACTTTCTCGTTATTTTTTATCTTCTACGTGTTCAATATCGACGATATGTGTTATTTATATTAAGTATTCAATAGATAATATTAAACATCGGTACCGACTTTAATGAAACACGCCTTAGTTCATTAATAAACGGCCTATAATTAATTTCGATCATTGCATTCGTCTGGTGACCCAGAGATTGAAAATTTAAGAAGCAGGCCATGAGGTTCGTTATCTTATTTTCAAAATAAACGCGGATACATTTATAATATATATAATATTAGAAAGACGATATCGCTGACTCAAATATTTCATTTCCTAACAATAGCATCGTCTCAGTATTGGCCCACATTTTGGTAACTTAAATGCTTTTTTTTTAATGATAATGGAAGGCAAACAAGCAGACGGATTTCCTGATGGTAAGAAATTCATGCCGCCTAGAGACACCAAAGTGGTATGGTACAATGCCAACCTACGGCCCTCGTAGGTAATTTAGGCCCTCCAGAAAAATTAAGTTTACTGGCTACCTTACCCTCCGAACTGGAACATGTCAACGGCAAGCATTTGACGTTATGGTGGTAGGTATAGGTAAGGTGGTGCTATCCGGGCGGTGCTATCCGGGCGAGTCGCTGCCAAACTCTACCACCTACTAGGATGTCACGGTGCTAGTGACGGTAAGCCTATGCTCGTCTTTTATCAGATGCCTGTCAGGAAGGCAGATGGTCTATTCTGCAATGAAACCCGGGCCAATGAAGGTACGCGTATTACGCGTGGTAATACGTGTACGTAGGTACGTGTTCCCAGGTACATGCATAATTCCTTAACAAAACCCTGTTTCGAAATTTCGAAACAAAATGGCGCATCCTACAATCCACTCAAATTCCGTACGGAAATATTACTGACGTGTGAGACACATCCATAGATTTGTGAGGTCATTTTTTTCGAATCGGAATACGAATTTCCGGATGTATGTGCCAGGCCTTAAGTACTTTATTTACCCACTTCGGTGACATTCTCGGTACAATCACTTCTAGCGTTGTAATCCACTTTCGAATTTAAATAAAGCTTTGAATATTAATTAGTTCGATCATGAAAGCAATGTTCTGGTGCCACAATAGGTACGCCTCTAGCTAGCGCAGATCTAAAACGAAAAGTTTAGTCAGTTTTTAGCCATACCTGTCAGTCTCCTGCTGCTGACAACTGAACTGGACTTAGATAAAAACCGTTCTGTGATTTTAAGCTCCTAACGAGAATAAGACTAATGTGTTGTACTTTAGACCATAAATAGGCCATTTACCTACTGATGAGTGTTTGGCTTGCTTCGTTTGCCACTGACACCGTGGCCGTGCGCAAAATCAGGTGGTAGATTTGCATATGACTCTCCTATATCTCCTATTGGTCCTTATCTATTCATGTCGCAATAACGACGAAGCTCGCTACTATCGTGCTCCGGATGAGAGAGTAACTAAAAAGCCGGTAAATTTGCACCCCAGCTTCGTGTTGACAATGTACCTTCTTTTTGTATGTTGTGGATGTTGACAACGTATTTAATATCTTTGAGGTATGTTTAAGTCCGGAGAAGTAAAAACCGCAAGGTTAGCAACACAATAGTCACTCACAAAAATGGTAACTATAGGCAACTAGCATTCTTCCTTTCAGAAATCACGTCCAAGTATTTTTAACCGATTTAGAAAAAGGAGGAGGTAATATGTTCGACTATTACTTTATATATTTTGATGTACGGTCATTTCTCCGATATTTCTAAACCGATTTCAAAAATATTTTTATCTGAAAGAGCGTAATTTGGAGGTTGTCCCATTGCCACCAAGTCTGAGTCTGATGATGAGATCGCAGGCAAAGCGAGGAAAATACTTATATTTTTTTTGTATGTAGATGATGTATTTAAAGTATTTTCACACCCATATCCACGAAGGCGTAGGCAGAGGCACAACCAGGGCACCCACGAATAGCCTTTATTTTATTTTTTTTCTTTATGACATTGGAAGGCAAACAAGCAGACGGATTTCCTGATGGTAAGAAATTCACGCCGCCTAGAGACACCAAAGGTGGTAATGGTGCGTTGCCAACCAGAGGCCGGAATGTTAGCCCTCGAGCAAAAGTAAGTTTACCGGCTACCTTACCCTCCGAACCGGAACACGTCATGACGTTATGGCGGCAATAATAGGTAAGGCGGTGGTATCAATCCGAGTGAGTCGCTCCGAAACTCTACCACCTAGTCAGATGTCACGGTGCTAGTGACGGCAAGCCTATGCTCGCCTTTTACGAGCTGCCTGGCACAGAAGGCAAATGGTCTACAAAAGAGCCCGGACCAACATGGGGGGGGGGGCGAAGACACTAAGTCCCACAATGTGATTTATTTAGATTTATATCTATTTAGTTAGATTAAAGTAATTCTTAATTTTATTACAGAACCAAAAGATCACAGGGCAGCGTTTGTTATGGAGACTTCGGCTGCTTTGAAGATGCGGGTCCTTTTGCATACCTGGAGACGCTGCCGAGTCCGCCGCAGGAGGTGGGAACGACTTTCCTCCTATATTCGACCATAAACAGGTATCTTTTTTAAAATTATCCATACTAATATAACAAATGCGAAGGTCTGTCTGTCTGTCTGTTACGCTTTGACGGCTAAACTGCTTAACTGATTTTTACTATGAGCGTATAACTAAAGACCCGAGTTCAAACACAGGCTATTTTTCAAAAAACAATGGCAAAAGACTATTATGAGGGGTGAAAACTTGTAAAAAATCGTTACTAATCTACACTGACGGATCAATAGCTATGTAGTTAAGTTTTAGCTTAATAATTATTGTTAGTAAAAGTATAGAGCTTTGTTTAAAAGTTTGTAAGCATTTTAATTTAAGTTTCAAGTGGAATTCAGGCTCTGCAAAAAGCCATCTCCAATGTCAATACTACACAACTAGGTTAACAAAAATATGTACTAGTATAATTTAAAAATCGTTTATCAGATTTTGATCAAATTTAAACGGACCATCTCTTAACTAATCTTACTAAAAATGAATCATAAAATCAATTCATAATAAGCGGATTAATTACGTAACAAACATAAAGACAAATTGAAAACCTTCACCATTTCGATATCATTGTATTTTTAGCAACAGTCAACAAGCTACAAGTTGGCAAAATTGGCATTTCGCATTCCCAATAGGTGCAATGAATAAATGCTTATAATAATAAATAGCAAAAAAGAAGGTACCGCCTATTTTTTCCGTCGGTACGTAGAGGGGTTATTGAAAATGTTTAAAATATGTGGATTACGAAAGGCTATAATATTATATCATATTGCAAGAACATATGAGATCATCTGGTAGTCCGTAGGAGGAACGAGGATACATTAATTTCTTGAAATATTCGACTTAAATATGTGTCACGCTCATGTCACTCTTGGGCAATTTACATATTACAAAATGGTATGAACTGTAGAGGTGTATAACAATGTGTTCTCTACAAAGATTCGCTATTTATCGAACTGGCCAATCAGTTATAAAATAAAATACAATAAAGTTCAAAATATGGCATAGTTTAATGTAATAATGGTTAAAGATGTTAAACATTTGCTAGCATATTCGCTAACTACTCTGATCAACCGCGAGGCTCGGGTTCAATTCCCGACGGGGGCAGGTATTTGTGTGATGAGCATTTAGATGTCTGCATTTCCGGGTCTAGGTGTTTCTTAAATTTATTCTGGTATCTATTTAGGTATTTCTGTGTATTAGTATCGTTGACTAACACCCAAAACACAAGCATATAATTTGCTTACTATGGGGTTAGGTTCAATTTGTGTAACTTGTCCAGGGATATTTATTTATTTTATTTTTAAAATGTTCTGGAAGGCAATACACGTCTTTACAGCACCGATTGGTTTTGTTAGTATGTTAGGATAGTACCACAAAATAAACTG
>NJDC01001615.1:7781-18031 GCA_002245475.1 Calephelis virginiensis
AACGATAGACCGTGATTGATATTTTCAGTGGCAATAGTATATATTTTTATCTTGTCCAAATATTCTTTTCTGGGAACGTAAAATAAAATATCGACAATTGTAATAGTATACTTCACTATAAAAATTGAACACTAAATATGGATTCTTGGCAAGCATGACAACTGTCATGACGTCAATTTAAATCGACGCCAAAATAAGCATAAACAAAAATGTCGTTATCTCTTTCGGCGTACATAATATCAACATTTGTTAAAAAGAGACAAAGAGATGTTGTTATGTTATATGTCGAACCAACGATATTTATACAACTATATTTGCTATATTATATAACATTGTTGCACTTCTTTATATATTCCGATTTCTATGATCAAGACCAACTATTTGTTTCCAAAAAAAATTATTATAGTTTGTGCGCTATGTGTGATAATTTGTCGTTATGATAGTATGTGTATTGTAATATTTGTGTATTTATTGCACTTTATAAGCATTATTATTGAGAAACATCAGCGTTCTGCACCTACACATAGATTATAAGTGTGCCAAAATTCATAAGCTTCTGTCCGCAGTTTTCCTAAAAAGCTCCAAAGTTATTGGCTTCACTTATTAATATAATGATATGCAATAAAACTAAAATCAAATAAGTATAAGATACGTCATGTTTATTTATAATTCTTGTTAGTTTACAAACTATAGTTATTACTTCCTCCCACATCTGTTCAACACGTGCGACGCGCTGCTGATCCGGGTCGATGACCCAACTATGCGATGTGCGTGTATAAATCACATTCATACAGTACACACACACATGAACATAAAATTCAGTTATTATGTGGACCAGTACCAATATAGTACAATGTTCGATACTATCGGTAAACCTTTTGAATCTTTTTGCACTTACACTGTGCACGTGAATGCGTGCAAGCCCGATGGTACATAGCTTAAAGCCAGCTTAAAGAACTCCAAAACGTAGCTTTGGTGCCTACAGTTTCTTTTTTCAAATTTTTCCTATGGTTACGATTGTAAGATATAAAATATACATCTTAAAGTGCCTTTTATTAAAACTTACAGATAAGCCTAAGCGATCAGAAGTCCTAAAGTCTTGTAAGGATGTCGATACTGGAGCAGCCCAACTGAATGACACACGGAAACACAGATTGATCCATACTGGAGAGAAACGTCACCAATGTGATGTATGTAAAAAGTGTTTTACTACGTCGAGTGTTTTGCGGAAACATCGATTAATCCATACTAAGGAGAAACCTCACCAATGTGATTTATGTCAAAAATGTTTTACTCATTTTCATAATATGCGGCAACACAGATTGACCCATACTGGAGAGAAACCACACGAATGTGATTTATGTAAAAAGTGTTTTACTACATCGAGTGTTTTGCGAAAACATCGATTAATCCATACTGGAGAGAAACCTCACCAATGTGATGTATGCAAAAAATGTTTTACCCACTCAATGAGTTTGCGGCGACACAAATTCATTCATACTGGAGCGAAACCTTACCAATGTGACGTATGTAAAAGATGTTTTACTGAACCAATGAATTTGCGGGTACACAAATTGCTCCATACTGGAGAGAAACCTCATCAATGTGATATATGTAAAAAGTGTTTTACTACTTTGAGTGTTTTGCGGAAACATCGATTAATTCATACTCAAGAGAAACCTCACCAGTGTGATGTATGTAAGAAGGGTTTTGCTACATCGTATCATTTGCGCGAACACAAATTGATCCATTCTGGAGAGAAACCTCACAAATGTGATGTATGTAAAAGATGTTTTACTCACTTAAACTCTTTGCGGCAACATCGATTTATCCATATTGGAGAGAAACCTCACCAATGTGATGTATGTAAAAAATGTTTTACTCTGTTAAATAATTTGCGGCAACATCGATTAATCCATACTGGTGAGAAACCTCACCAATGTGATGTATGTAAAAAATGTTTTGCTCAGTCAAATAAATTGCGACGACACAAATTAATCCATACCAAATAGAAACATTATCAGTGTGATTAATGTTAATAAAAGTATTCAACTACAAGAGGTGATTTTCGTCAGCACCGATTGATTCATACGACAGAGCTATTTCATCAATGTGGTGTATGTAAAAAATGTTTTACTACGTCGTATCTTTAGCGGCAACATCGCTTAATCCATTTTGGAGAGAAACCTTATCGAGCGAGAGAAATTAACCAAAAACATCGATGTTTTTTTGATTCAATGCATCTGAAAGTAGCATCGATGATCTAAAAAATACATCGATGTTTGTTGTCACTGGCATGTCAGTCCATATCATAAGTCGAGATAACAACTTGTTTCAACATATCAATCATATCATACGGGCTGTCAGGCTGTGTTTTTTTTATTGATTAATTAATAATTATTGATGAATTGATTATCCCAATACTTCCCAGTCTTCCTCTTTATCTTTTAAGTTTAGCAAAGTCTTAGCTGTAGTCATAACCTTATCTTGATTTTTGCGAGCTAAGCGAATCTAAAAGAAAACTAGGTACATGGATAACTATTTATTAAAAAATAAACATCCATAGCAAAAATTTCGGTTTATTATGTGTACGTATTCCAATTATGTTTTCAGCACTGTGTAAAACCAAAAGTTTATTTAACCTTTTTCCCTTCAACCGGTTTTTTGCTCAGTCGAAACTAGCCCTGTCTGCCAAAAAGTCTCTCTGAAGGGACAGATGTACTACAGAGTTCACTGGCGAGTGGTGGTGTTCCAGTTAAAAAAATGTTTCTTTAAACAGCGAAATACATCTTAGCTCCACCCACAAAACGGTGCATCAAATTAGAATAAAATAACACTTAAGCTTTTTTATGTTATCAACATTAATTAGTGCTTAAAGCGCAGGACAAATACAAGAGGCGTCGTGCGAAGGCGAGGCGCGGGCGAGGTGCGACATTTCTTTGATTTTCATACAAAATGTATAGGAGAAGTGGGGCCCGCGCCGCATCGTCTCAGTATGTCTCGCGCCCCACCTCTTCTATACATTTTGTATGAAAGTCAAAGAAGTGGCGCACCTCGCCCGCGCCTCGCCCAGCTCCTAATGCAAACTGTAGTAGTACTGCCGTATAAGAAAGAAAAGAAAAGAAAATATATTTATTTTAGGAATATGCGTGTTGAAGTTGTTTCAAATTTATTAAAGCTTTTCAACATATTTTACCCCATTGTGGTGTGCAAATATTTTAATATTTATAAAAGTAATTATTTAATTATGTACACAATGTTTTAATTTTCATACCAAAAATAGTTTTATATTTATTACAATTAGAATTATAAATTACAAAAATTTTTAAAATGTAAATAAATTTAAACCTGTCTACCGTAAACTACCACCATTTCCAAACCTAGCCAATCAGGAGAAGAAACGGCGAAACAAACTGCCCGGCAGCCAAGACTATAACCTATCATCCTTGTATTACCACCGTTTCCAAACATAGCCCGCTTTTGAAATTATTATAAATTATTATTATTATTATTACAAACATTATATTGTTTATGCTTGTCTGCAAGAAAATGTTTAACACTATAACAACAAGTCAAAACCTTCTTTTGAAATCTGTTTAATGGCAGTGATTTAAAATTATCAGGAATGTGGGTGTATATACGAAAATAGACATACAATATATATTAGTTTTGCAAATATTGAGCTTTTGGTTAAGCACATGTAGTTTCTCACTATTTCTAAAATGTGATAAACCTTGGACTTCAGCATTTGTTTGAAACAAATGATGATGTTTTTTTACAAATACACATACAGCCAAAATATATAAACAGGGTAAAGGTGGTAATTTTGAGAGACTTAAAAAGTGGCTTGCATGAACGTAACTGATTAACACTACATATCGCTCTTATACACTTCTTTTGAACCCTAAAGATTCAAATTAGTACTACAGAATTTCCCCAATAGAAATACCGTATTGCAAAACGGAAGAAACATATCCATGATACGCTAAAAGAGATGCTTTTAAACCTGACACGTCTCTTATTCGTCTTAACACATATATAAATCTATCAATTTTGTTACGAAGTGAATCAGTATACGATTTCCCATTACAAAATTTATCAGTTTTTATTCCTAGGAAGTTGGTAAAATCTACATTCTCTTTAGTGGTATTAATTATTTTTTTAGTCTCTCTATAATGTTATTGAAATTCAACAAATTTTGTTTTCGTAAGATTTATTTTAAGATTATTTTCTTTTAACTACTCCGCTAACTTATAGTTTTATTTGCTTCTTTAAATAAATCATCTTTATTTTTGCACTCGATAAGGAGGATAGTATCATTAGCAAATAAAATGGCTAATTACCTAATAGCATACCTACCTCGCAAGTTTTGTTCACAAAATTTTACGTGATACAAAATCAAAAGCTTTACTCATGTCTAAAAATACATTCAGTTATTTTTTAACTAAGTGAAAACATGCATAAACTGTAGACCTGTAGAACTTTTCTAAATCCATATTTATTATTTTTTAATAAGTAAAAATGAAGTAAATATCAGTATAGTTTATCATACATTATTTTTTAAAAAAATCTTAGAAATTACTGGAACTAAAGTTATAGGTCTGTAATTGTTCATATCACACACATCGCCTTTTTTAAATAATGACTTGACAATAGACCTTTTTAAGCGATCAGGATATTTTCTTTATAAAAATGAGAAATTATATTAATCATATGAGAAAGAGGTTTTGATATCACACTGGCAACATCCTTTAATATTATTGTACTAATGTTGTCAAAGCCAGTTGCCCTTATGTTTTTCAAATTATTTATTACCTTCATTAGATCGTGCTGGTGTTAAAAACATGGTTTTATTGTGATTAGAAATATTATGAGATCTAATACATAATAATAAATTTGTAGAACAAGGCTGATTTTTACAAGATTTCGTTTGATTTATAAAGAACTTTACTTTTCTTTCATGTATTTAAGTTATTTTATAAGTAAGTAAGTATCTTTACGCCCATAACGGGGATATGAGGTAGGTAGAGGCACAACCATGGCACGCATGTCTAGCCGAAGACACTAAGTCCCACAATATGTCAGGTGGTAGCCTATCGCCTGTCGGATACGTACCAATTACGAGCAACATTTCTTTTATTAGAAAATTTGAAAAACCGGTTTCTTTATGTTGCCTGACCCGGGAATCGAACCTGGTACTTCATGAAGTCAAGTTCGACACCTGGATTAGACCACATAGGCGAACAGAATAGAATACCTTGCTCTATAGTCAGATGTCAGATGTATCCATAATTTTTTAACCGTCCATTCGCTGGACTCGGTTTGTATATTGACTTAAAATATGATTATGTTGATTGTACAAGTATTTAATCTTATGTACCTAATTAATAGTAATACGATAATTTGTAGCAAATCAGAAATTTAATTTTATTATTCAAATGTAAGGGAAATAGTGATCATGAATTAAAAGGACTAGTGCACAGACTAGTAAGAGAACTATACGTTCAGACCGCTATCTGGGGAACATTGGCGTTCAACCGTATGCTAGAATTGAACTCGACATCTAACATTTGTATTTCTTTTTTTAATTGCAAGTAAGCTGAAGAAGCTGAGAAGTTATCTATACAGCCAAGTTTTATATTGAAAAAAGCAGGCAGGCTATTCCACGTTATTAATAATTTCAATGTGACTTTATAATAAAAAAATCAATGATTTTATTCACATTTCATTTATTTTCTGTCAGACATTTCAATAATGGAATACATAATTGTAAATGTAACATGATGTCTAACACAATGTTGCTGCTACCGACTTGTTCTGCACCCCCGAGTTTTCCATGACCTGAAAATAATATTAAATTAACGAACGCTCTTTGAGTAAGTCAAAATTGAGACATTGGAGGACTTAGTATCTTCCGTTGAGTTTCACCATCGAGCATTGCGTCAAAATTAAAAGATTTGTGTGTGCACATCACATTGATATTTAGCACCTTGTAATTTTGAAGACATTTCTTATCACCTACTCCACTTTCGTAGAACCAGTTATAACGGTATTATTGCCTAATGCATTCCAAACCTGGGACTTGACAACAAAAGAGCGTAGTTATTGCTTGTGGTCGGTAACGCGTCTGTGGGATATCTTGCACGACTAACTGAAGATCTAAGTCTTACAATGTAACAGATGGCAAGCCTATCGGCAACCGGGCACATATTCAGTCCCGGGTAACGTTGCTTTTATTTTTGAAATTGAACACATATACACATATTGATATAATCGAATTTTACCCCAGAACACTAAATAATAATAATAAATCTGTTTGCAACATTTGCTAACTCCCATGGGAGAGAAGAATAGGTATGTAGAAATAAAGTTAAGTAGGTAATTTAAAAAATCGATATTTGTCAATGTCCATGTTTAGTTATGTACCATGTAATAGTTATACTATCTACAGTAGTAGTTTAAATGTAATTACCTGTTTCTTGTGGTTCAACCGTAGAAGTCTGATGCCCAGACCAAATTTTCAAACTATTGCCCAAGGTCATAAAGCACAATTTTTATGTGGCGGGTAATAAAATACTTAACATAACGAGAACATTACGCTTTCATAGATTTAAAGAGGCGAATCAAATCAAGGCGAACTCAATAAATTAAATAAATATTTCTCAAAGCAAAACTGATTTAAATAATTTGAAAATTTAACAATTTTTATTTTGACTTTTGCGTCAATCAAAATTTAGCAAATCTTGACATTTAGATGAACTCTTAGGTTTTTTTATTTGTACTTTTTGGTTTACAATGACAGATTACGTCGCGTGGAAAAATAGCACTGTCACCTATACGGTTGATTTTTTTTTAATTTACATTACATGGCGTGGACTAGTGTGTCCGTGACAAGAAATAAATTACGGCAGCCCCACCCTATAGCAGGACTCGGAAACCTGCTTAATTTTTCGAACCTGTTTATTCCAACTTTCATGCAGTTAAGGAAGAGCGTATTTATTTCAGTTCCAGTCGCAAAAACTGGTATTTTTTTCGGTTTTGATCAAAGACCGTTGATTAGTTAGATTATTAACCTCTGGTTCGCCTGTTCGCGGACACCGTTTAAAAAACTTTTACTAACGAACTTAGGAAATAAAAAGTCGTTTCTGGCTATTCTACAATAAATAAGAAACACACACGGACAAAGGAACCGTTCGCTTAACTTTTCCTGTTAAAAAATAATCTTAGCAAACAAAAACGCGTGTAAATATCGATAATTTTAGTAAAAAAATTGTAAACCGGCGCGCGTTTTATGGGACATTTTTCAATGTTTTAAGTTTAATTAAATATTGCATTTGTTCCTAGATCTTGAAAATGAATAAAAGAATGAACATAATGATAATTTTGATTGATTATTGCATTTTCTAAAGTTAAAATGAGGTAGACACGATCTGATTTTACTATTTCTAACTTGATCCATTATTTTAATATAAAGAAATACGTTATAAGGATTTGGTTTTAATTTATTTTTAATATTATTACTATGCTTATTAATTTATCTTAACTTCACTTGTTTATTAAAACTGTAAATCTGAATTGACCGTTTTATAAAATTAAATCAGACAGACATAAGTTGGTGGTAGTCGGTATCACCGAAAGGAACAAGCCCATTGAACAGTTTCTGCCTTTTTCGACTTATACATAGGCAACTATTTTAATTATATAAATGCAAGTATATAACTATACTCAGGTTCGTATCCCCAAAAAAGTTGACAAAGATACAGTATTGTAGCCTTTGAGATATACTGTAATATTTCCAAACGACCCCGTGGTCAGCTAAATGTGTTTCCTAGTAACACAATCAAATAGCTCGGAGAAAAAGATTAACTGCAATTATTTTTTTGAATGGCTAATTTGTTGTTAACCGCGAGGATTTTACAACTTCACCGGGCTATTTTGGGCCGAGCAAAGTGCTCAGTCCGAGACGTCATTATTTAAATGGATTGGACTGTTCCCTACAACGCCAGCAATAAAGGCTGTCTCCCGGGAGACCGTACCTCGATTTGGTGCTGAGTTCTGGTTACTGGGTGGACTTGATGGAGGAATTCCTCCACTATTGTGGCGGCTCGTTGCTCGACGTTAGGCGCCGGGCGCAAGAGAGGTCTTCGTCGCCGAGACCAGCGGCGACGGTGTAGAGTGATGTTGTTTTGTGAATTTGTGTATGGGTTGGGAGGGAGTACAGCGTTTGCAGCGGTTATTAACGGAGGATTGGGTCCGGAGGATCCGATAACACGTGGCGGGTTCTTCTATGATTGGGGGCCACGTTCGCGGCCGGTGTGTAGTCACACGCATGTGCTAACACCGGGTTCGGGTGGGCAGCCGTTATTTCAAAGTAACGTTCCGATAGCTCTTTGAAATGTTGCGCTATCGTGGATAGCGCTAGGTCGCGATGTAGGTCCTCGTTGTGAACGTACCATGGAGCCCCGGTAGCAGTTCGCATGAACCTATTCTGAACTACTTGTAACATTTTAAGATGGGACGGGAAGGTATGTGCGAAGGTATACTACCGTAAGCTAATATAGGTATAACCTATGTTTTGTAAAGTGTCACTTTGTTACGAAGTAACATTTTACTGTTTTTATTAATTAAATAATAGTGACGGCTAAGTACGAACTTAGTTTTGTTTGTGACATGCGAAATATGCGGACATATTTTTGTCTAGAGTGACCCCTAGGTATTTTGTTGAATTTTCCCAGCGAATCGCTCTGCCGAACATTTTGATGGCACCCGGGTTACGACTGGGTTTCTTCCGCTGGCTGGGTGTGACGCCTCGATTAAAGTACACCACTGCACTTATATCGGAGTTCATTTCTATACGCCACTTCCTGAACTAGTCGCTCAGGAGAGTGGCCGCGTTTCGGAGTAGGTAGCCTATTTGATTACCGCGACGGTGCATCCCGCACATAGAGCCGTGTCGTCTGCGAGCAGGGCTACGTGGATGCACGGTGATCCGGGTACGTCGTTCGTGTACAGGGTGTATATTATAGGTGAGAGTACTGAGACCTGCGGCACTCCTACCTCTAGGGGCCTACTGCTAAAGAGAGTCCCTTCTACATAAAATCTGAATTTACGATTCAACAAATAATCTCGTATGATGAATCCTATTCTGTCTGGCACGCCCATTTCGTAGAGAATATAGATTAGGCCGTTGTGCCAGACCTTATCGAACGCCTTGGCCATATCGAAGAATATCGCTTCCCCGTATATAAGGGGAGTCGTCTTTCCAGGCCGTCTGGTATGTGCTCCGTGAGGCGGTGCACTTGATTTATACATTAGTGGGCTGCCCGGAAACCAAATTGCTCATCCATTAACAATTGTTTCTCGGCGACTACCGTCTTAAGGCGGGCGAGGATAAGACGCTCGTATGTTTTGCCGAGAGAATTTATAAGACTGATCGGGCGGTAACTAACCGCGACGTTACGGGGTTTACCCGGTTTATATATTCCTATGACGGTGGCTTCTTTCCTTTCGTCAGGAATGGAACTGCCTGCTAGTAATACATTGAAGATGTTTACTAGTAGGTATATGAGTGCGGGAGAAAACTATTTTATTATCCTATTTGCGATACCGTCAGGCCCCGAGGCCTTACTGCTGTGGAGATCTTTAGTTAAATCTTTCACTTGGTCGTGGTCAGTGGAAGGTAACGGGTCGCCCCAGGGAGGTTACAATGCTCTGCGCGCTGCAAAGCTATCTACTTCGCGGATATGTTCCGCATCACCTAGCAGAGTAGAAACGGTACACTGTGATTGAACATTGTCGGCTGGACATTCGGCTTTGTCGGCATCGTCAAACGCAGGAGGTAAATTAGGTCTGACTAGGCGAGGGATATCCGATTTTGGGTCGTTTTTAGAGCTCTCGCCAGTGACCTAGTGGCCACTAGAATGGCGAAATCTCGCTAAGAAAGTTATCCCAGCGTCCGTGCGCCGCCTTACTTGTCTCTGTAGAGCACGTAACGAACGATGGTATTCATCAGACGGAAATCTAACGTAACCCCGTTTCGCGGCATTTTTACGTCTAATTAGGTTCCTAATGACGTCAGAGAGAGCTAATCTATCATTAGTTAAGTCCGGAACTGTACTAGAGGATGAATCTAGTACGGTCTGGACGTGCCTAGTTAGTAGACTAGTGGCGGACTTAGCTTCCTCAACTGTGTCTATTAAATCAGGAATTTGTTCGAAGAGCTCGGATTGTAGTGACTGGATATTTGTGTT
>NJDC01001615.1:38169-49671 GCA_002245475.1 Calephelis virginiensis
TATATATATATATATATATATAAGATTATAACATTACTTGTAGATTATTTTAATTTCAGTCTTAATTTATAGATTATTTTTTTATATTTATATTTATAATTTATAAATTGTATTTTTTTAGAATAATAAAGACATATGCGTGCGTGCGTGCGTGTGTGTTAGCAGTTGTCTATTTATGTGTTCATACGTCCGTGTTTATACTTAAACTTAACATTTTGATCTAACGATCAGTTGCTCACAGCTATTATAATCCTATCGATTGAGCTAATCTAAAATTGCATTTTTCAAGCTATGATTATTACATTTCTTTATAGAACTAAACTTTTTAGTTGTGTTATATAATTTAGGTGCTAAATAGTGTTGTAGCATAAGTTGTAATACTGTATTTGTAAGTTGCAATACTGTATTTAACATGTATGTTAGTGGAGTAGAATAATGTGTGTGGCTTTGTATTGTAGTTGTATGTGTAAGATTTTGCATATATTTTTTTGTATATGATTTGGTAATATGTGTGTTTGTACTGTATTTAGTGTGTGGGAAAAAAAATACAGAAATATAAACTTAACAATAACTTTCTATGTTTTTTAAAAAAAATAGTCACATTGTGGCTGTAAGTTGCTTCAACTGAATTTTTTTTTATTAGAAGGCAAACAAGCAGACGGATTTCCTGATGGTAAGAAATTCACGCCGCCTAGAGACAGCAAAGGTGGTAATGATGGTGTAGGGGCTTTCGCAAGCGTCCTACAGACTTTTGATAAATATGATGGTAATAATCTTTAATCTGGATACTCCTCTGTCCATCAATTTTCCTCAAAAAATTCTTTCGTTAATTATCCAACAGTAGGGTCCACTTGCACCAAATATTGATTAAATATTTTTTAAACTCATTTAGTTAAATAAGTTTACATCCTCAAATCAACTAACCGTAAACAAATTTAGTGTTGTCTTGCACCAAGAGATTCAAATAACAGTTTAGCTGAACAAAATTAGCACGTTTGTAAAACAGTTTTCGACGTTCCGTTTATCACTTGAGACGAAAAGGAGCAAAAATTGAAAGACAAATCAAGAAAGTAATGAAAAAAGTATGCGTAAAACTAAGAATTTTACGTTAAGTTGACAAGTGACATTGTTGAACTTGATTGTTTTTCGAAGTTTGCTATACCGTTATACGCGCAGGTACTTTATGATAGTTTTTATAGTTTTATTTGTTGCGTTCTTTGTTAAAAATATGAGTTTAGAAAAAAGATATGGCGGGATCCTGTAACTGAGCTACAAATTCTATGTGAAATTTTATTAGAGATTTTCCGTGACATTATTGAACCTTACATTAAACTGAATCGAAAAAAACTGACATGGTAAAACAAATTGATAAACATAGTGTGGCTTAAAACATTCGATAACTAGTCTGTTTCATTGATAGCTGTTGAATTGAAGTAAATATAAAGTTGTATTTTTTGTGAGACAAAATCTTAATACAAATTTGTCATTTGCAAGAATTCTAAACAAATTACTACTTTCCGCACACTAATTTGTCTATTGATAAAATCTACAATTTGTTCATTATTGTCAGAGAAAATATACGAAAAATCCATTATTTAAAATCCACGGTTTTAATCGTAAAACACAATAGCTGACAAGCAACAACTGACAAGAGTAATTGCCAAAAACCCTAACTAAACAAAATTATCAGCGCTAAACATAATCAAGGGGTTGTTTAACATTGTCAGATAGTTAAATAAAACGTATTTATGATGACCATGATATTTAACTCGGTGCAAGACAAAAATCACAAGTTTAGCCCTAAACGCAAATTTAAATTTAGTTTAGTTAAATTTGTTATTTGGATTCTGCTTGTTGAAATTTTTTACACTTTTCAGAAGACTACTTTTTAATTCTGTAGGGCTAAACTGAGCCACAATCGGGCCATTATTGTTTTTTGTCTTAACACGATAACATTCTCCCAAATTCTCATTTTTATATTCGATTTTGAAAGCTTCAAAAATATTTTTGACAATATTCTGCAAATCGACGGTTGTGTTGCATTGGTACATTTTTGATTTCGTTTTTTTCTAAAATGTCTACTTGATTTTCCAGTAGTTTTATGTGGTTTTCCTTATCCGTTTCTTCCTTTTCAAATTTTTCTATTTTAAAATACAACTTTTATTACATCGTCTCAAATTTTTTGGTCTGTGTGTCGCATGCCGCGTGACGGTCGGCCGCGGAGTAGGGATAAAGTGAAAGGCGGTCGTCAGAGCAGCCGAGGCCAATATGGCGGCGTCTATAGTTCCATCAGCTGACTGTGTAGTGTATAGACTCATTTGTGCCACTGCTCCACGCTAATTTGTTTGTTTTTGTCAGTGTGTAATGTAAATGTTGTTATTTATTTGCTTTTGGTAAACAACGACACAGCTAGTGAGTCCAAAAAACTGATCAACGAGGAAAAAGCAAAGAATAGTGCAAAAATGAATGACGATGAATTAAATTTACGTCGTAAAAAACAAAACGCCGACAGAGCACGTGCTTATAGAAAAAGGAAAAAAGATCTCGGTGAGTAAACATAGTTTTTAAATAGTTTTTAGAATTTTTTGCTGGAGCATGTTGTTTCTGGATTTACTTTTCAATTTTGAGTACTTGAATTCATTATTTTACTTATTTTTATTAATATGAAATTAAGTATTTTTATTAAAGTGAAACTTTTATTACATCGTTTAAAATTTTTTGGTCTGTGTGTCGCATGTCACGTCACGGTGGGCCGCAGAGTAAGGATAAAGTGAAAGGCGTTTGTCAGAGCAGCCGAGGCCAATATGGCGGCGTCTATATTTTATAGTTATAGATCAAGTTTCACTTTTACCGTGGTTTCATAAAACCACACAATCCTTTTTTTATTTATAACCGGTCCATTCAATATATTTAATTTCATTTAACAGATGCCATGCCGAGTACTAGCACCGTTCAAAGTGGTGAGCCTGTATCTGAAAATAATGTTACAGCAAAACTTTCACATCAAAGGCAATTAAATGCGGAACGATGTCGCAGGTATCGTCAAAAATGCAAGCGGCTAAAATTGGGTGCCACTTTAAACCAAGGCACTAGTGACAACAGTACAAGTACAAGTCGAGAATTAATTGTTAATCCAGAGGAATTTCAAAATTCGTCGGATCACTCGCAACAATTTTTCAACCATGAATCTTCGCCACAGGCTCCTGAAAATACAACTGGCAATGCAAACACCACCAGTTCTGCGGGCGTACGCTGTCGTCGGTACCGACGAAGACTCAACGTACGAAAATCTCACGCAGAAGAAAATCCTTCATCGATTTATGCATTATATATGAGTCATAATGGAGCTCATAATCTTTTTAAAAATTTATTTGAGGATAATCCATTTGGTTTTGCGTGCACTGTTTGTGATACACTATGGTTCAAAAATGATTTGAAATCTCCTCCTTTATCGTGCAGTGTAATTTTACAACAAATATGCCCAACTGTCTCGTTGCAAGACATTATTGTGTGTGCAACCTGTAAAACCTCGTTAACTGCTGGAAAAATACCAAATTTGGCTGTGTACAATGGATTTAAGTATCCGCCTAAGCCTAATAATCTCCCTGAATTGGATTTAGTATCCGAGCGATTAATATCACCGAGATTACCCTTTATGCAAATTCGGCGGCTAAGATACGTACAAGGGCAATATGGAATCGCTGGACAAGTAATCAATGTGCCCGTTGATGTTGATAACATGGTCCAAACTCTACCTCGACATATAGATAATGATTATTGTATAAATGTACACATAAAAAAACGTTTAATGCAGAAATCTAGTTATTTGCACGGATTAGTGAAAAAGGGGATTGTTAAAGACTGGCTTAGTTATCTTGTAGATACTCCGCTTTATAAGCATTACGGCATTAAAATCAGTCAGAATTTCTTGGGAGAGTTAACCAATGAGAGTGAAAATCCAGTTGTTGTTTTAGACGATATCGCTGAACCAATTGAAATTGAAGATAGTCTAGTTGCTGAACAGCATACTCTTTTATGGTCGGAGGATAAATATTTAAAAATTGCACCAGGAAAGAATAAAATACCTATAAGCTTGCTGTTTGATTCTCATGCCGAAGAGTTGTCTTTCCCAGCAATTTACTATGGACAATTTCGAAAATTCAAAGATGGTGTTAATTGTAAGGCATACTCGGTTGCAACAAGCGAATTGCGGCGCTCTGATCGACGAGGAGTTACTCCTCGCCACTTGCTTTACTTAGCCATGAAGATTATGCGACTTCGAGTAAGTGAAAACATCAGTAAACAAGGACAAGGCATAAACATAACAAAAGACCAGATATATTCCTCTGAATATCTTAATGGCTGTATGGAATCAGATTTGGCTTTTCTTAAATCAATACCGAACTCAGTACAATATTGGCAAAGTCGAAAGAAAGACCTCTTTGCAATGATCCGGCAACTTGGTAAGCCAACAGTATTTTTAATGATGAGTGCCAATGAAATATCATGGAAATGGCTTTTGAAAACATTGCATAAATTGAAATATGGCACTGAAATAACTGATTTAGAAATTAATCAGTTGCATTATAAAGTCAAGGCAGAGTTAATAAATGAAGATGCCGTGACATGCGCCATTTATTTCAACAAACTCGTCAATGTCATAATGAAAATTCTTCAACATAAAACCGTTAGCCCATTCGGTAAGCATTATGTTCAACATTATTTCAAGACAATTGAATTTCAACACAGAGGCAGTCCTCGTGCTCATTTTTTACTTTGGCTGAATGAGGCACCTAAGGATTCGTTTGGAGCAGATATGAATTCTACGATTCAGCTTATTGATGATTTAATTTCAGTATCGAGCACAGAAGCGTCAGGCAATATTAATCTCGTCACACACCATCACACTTTTACATGTTATAAAAATAATCGGAATCAAAGAAAATGTAGATTCGACGCCCCTTTTATGCCTAGTCGGTCAACTATACTACTCAAACCTTTGGCTAAATCTACTGATTATGAAAGATACGCTTATGATGAGTATAAGAAAAGATATAAAACAATACACCAAAATCTCGAAAACAATAACTACGAAGATATTGATGATTTTTATAATAAAAATAACATTACATCCGATGAGGACTATCATCAAATTCTATGTGCTGGAATTTTACGCCCAATGGTTTTCGTTAAAAGGCATCCCAATGAAAAATGGCATAACTTCTTTAATCCATTTATATTTCATCATTTGCAGTCGAACATGGATATCCAATATATAACAGATGAGTATTCCTGTGCTGCATACGTTGTGGAGTGTGTAAACAAATATCGAGGTACTAGTAATCTTCGGCGGGAACTATTGGATCTTTTGGAAGAAAATTCAAGTTTAGATTTAGTTGAAATGACAAGGCATATGAGTGTTAATATTTTAAACACAGTAGAAATGTCCAGCCAAGAAGCAGCATGGTACCTTCTTAGGGAACCAATGTCTAAATCAACGCTTAAGGTTGAATATATACCTACGATGTGGTCTAAGAAACGTCATCGTATTCGGAAAACAGAGAAAGAATTGGAAAGACTTTCTGATAACGATACAAATATTTGGAAAGAAAATTGTTTCGAAAAATACGAAAATCGACCTGCAGAATTAGAAGATATTTCGTTGATTCAGTTTGTTGCTTGGTATGCAGTCAAATCTGGACAAAACCCGTCGGAACCTGAGATTGCAGACGAAAATTTGAATTCAGAAGATGAAGTAAATATTGAAGAAGGATTATCACCAAAAGAAAACATTAACCAACAAAGTAATAAAGTATATTACCGTCGAAAAGTTCCAAGGATCGTACGCTATCGAAATTACGATATGGCAAATCAAATGTTAGACTACAAACGTGAAATGGTTACTTTATACATTCCATTTCGTAATGAAGAAAGGGACATTTTGGCTGAAATGCGATTCAATCAAATTTATGAAGAAAACGAACAACTGATTTTAGCTAGGCGTGAAGAGTTCGAAGCAAATTTGGATATTGACAAAGTTATTGAAGCATACAGAAAATTATGTCACCCTGATGAAAATGAGGAAGACCTTGAAATTTTGCCGCTTATACAACATGATGCAAATCCATTTATTGAATTTTATAACAATCCGAATTAAGGTACTACTTGCTTTACAGTATAGCATTAATATTTATTAATATGTAAGATACTAACGTAATGATTTTTGTTTCAGGATTCAATGAAGATCTTTTTGTGGCGAGCATGTATTTACTTGGACCCATTGCTCGGAAGAAAAATTTGGTGGGTAATACGGTTTTTTATGCACTAATGCAACGAGCAAATTATCGTCAAATATCATTGCTCAATCATATGATTGATAATCTGCATACTGGGGGCGTATCGTTCACCAATGCAAGTATTTTCAACTGGGCCTGCCGGTAGTGGGAAAAGTTATACCTTTTTAATGGTCAAAGAAATCTACAACCGTTTTACAGATAACTGTGAAACTCTCAATGCATATATTGTCGCAGCATCAACTGGTAAAACTGCAGCTGCAATCGATAGAACTACAATTCACACAGCATTGAGTATTTCAACTGTACGACTCATCGCACTGAGCTCTGAAATTTTAAAAATTAAAAAATCTGAAATATTATCATAGATGAGTGTAGTATGATCTATATGATCACATATATGACATGATATGATCACAAATGCTTACCAAAATAGACGAGAGATTAAAACAAATCACAGGCAATCACGACGTGCCGTACAGGGGCTTAGACAGTCTAATGATTGCTAACTTGCGAAAACTTTACAAGCAACCAAAACAAAGTTTCGTAGGGCTTGTGCTCTGGCGACCACTACAATTTTTTTATCCGTTACACGAAGTAATGCGTCAAGAAGACCGAGTGTTTTCGTCTATTTTAACAAAAATTGGTAGTGGATCACAGTTAAGTTTAGAGGAAACAAATATTATCGAATGAAGAATTTACAGTAAAGACGAAGCTAAACAAATTTGTCCATCGGGAATTCGATTATATTTGCAAGTTAAGAAAGTTGGAAATGACAACAATTCAATCCTATCGACGTATACTACAAAATACCACTCAATTGCTGAGGACACAATCATGAATTGTTATGACCCGGTACTTGCTCGAAAATATTTAGATGCATTGCAAAAAAATTCCTGTTGATGCCGGTGGACTGCCACATTAAATAATTTTTGTTAATGATTTCCCGTACTTCATAACAAAAATATTGACGTTTCAGACGGAATTGCTAACGGTAATGTAGGGAAATTAATACATCTTGAATTTAACGATACTAAATTAATTAGAGTATGGTTACTGTTTCCGGACAGGAATGTGGGAAAAAAATCCGACGAAAATTTGCTCATCGCTATGAGGAATCAGATATTAATAAATACTCCGTGCCAATAAACTTATTATCAACTTCATTACCAATCAACGCTCATCAACGTAATACTGTAATAAAACGAATACATTTTTCATTATCAGCTTTCAATGCGTCAACGATTCCTAAAGACCAAGGGGGAACGTACAGTGATACAACTTCATTACGAGAAAAGTCATGCTCAAGATTAAGTTTTCGTAGCTCTTAGCCGCGTCACTGGTTTAAACGGTCTTTATATCGTGTCAGAAGATAGCATAATTTTTTTTTATCACTTTGGTTGTCGAGATACTAAAGAAGTTTTTTTTTTAAATGTATTTTTCCAAAGCATAAACAAATTTACAATATCTCATATTATACAAGTACCTAGAACTACATATTGTTATTTATCATAAACTCAACATGTTGGTTGAATTGGAGCAACTTTCGTTGACTCCACTGATTACTGTGATGAGATCTCCAATTTTATTATGAGTTGACGGGGTATTTCGATGATATCATTGACGCCTCTGTGGTCTAGCGGTCCTGGTGTTGGACTTGACTACATGAGGTCCCGGGTTCGAATCCCGGGTCGACCAACAAAAAGAAAATTGGATTTTTCTAATTTTCTAATAAAAAAATGTTGGTCGGGATTGGAATTGTGCCCGGTTGGCGATAGGCTTGCCACCTATCACATTGTGGGACTTAGTATCTTCGGCTAGTCGTGGGTGCCTTGGTTGTACCTCTGCCTACCTCTTCGGGGATATGGGCGTGAAGATACTTTTTATCATTCAATGTACAAAGCTAACGAACTCATTCGGAAGATATTTCTGCAAGTCTGACACAATCAATCAACACTCTTGTTTTATGTGAAATTAATTTAAAAATAATGAGCAAATAAATATATCCAATTTTCATTATGTGAGTAGGCAGAAACATACTTACTTCTTCATATGGTGGAGAAGCTATACAAAAAAACAATGATAATTCATTGAGGGTTCATTCAGAAATGCAAGCACATATCAATAACATCAGTGTAAGTCAAAGAACTGCTTCCGAATCTGCCGTGGGAGATTTTTGTGCAGCTATTTGTGAGCTTGATGAGAACAGAAAACTCGTAATTGCTTAAATATATATTACAGTAAATCAAAAAATGGATGACGTAATGATTTTTGTAGGTTTTCTTCCAGCTCTCATCATATTCTCGAGAAACATATTCACGAATGCCTGCTATTTTGTCTGGCGATTTTAATACAGACTTCAAGAAAGAAGAATCTGCTCCACTCATTGAATACTTGAGAAAAGTATTTAATCTTGAAATGAAAAGTGATAGAAATATACCCGTACCACGAGATATGGTACAACGATCGATTTTTACAAGATACATTGAAAGAATCGAATGTAAGTCACTGTTCACGAATTTTAGTTACCATAAAATATTGGTTTCATTTATAAACTGTGAAACTCATGATGAAGATGGAATTGATAATAGAATGATTGAAAATGATTGATAAACGGATTAAAATGACCCAACAATTAAAAAATATTGTTTTCAGTTTTTTAATATGTGTATATTATCTAAATAATTGTTAAGTATTATGTATGTCCTACTCTTAGACAGAGTTCAATAAAAATTTCCAAGTATGAAGTTAAGATCGATGAATCGTTTTTTAATACCCTTAATGGAATATTATTCCGAAAATGTTTAGTTAAATATGTATAATATGAAAAAAAAAATCCAGTTTTACCGCGGTTTCATAAAACAACACAATCCTAATTTTTTATTTTGATTTCATCATATCGCTTTGAATGAAAATCTGTCGTCTTTTCTATTTCCTTTCTTGTACTTTGCATTTTTTTAATTTGTATCTTGAGTTCAGCTATACCTGCACTTAATTTTTGAAGTATTGTTCCCTGATCTTTTTTCCAATCTTGCAGTAGATTTTTTATTTCTTCTTTAATAAGTCCATCCAATAAGGGCTAGAAGTTGCAGCATGTGTGTTTAGTTTAGTTTACTATCGCTCGCAACCAATATGGGTCGCGGCCTCAACCGATACGACCTACTGTAGGACGCGTCTGCCGCGCTCTATTCTTAATTCAAGTTTGTTCAAGTAAACTTCGTGTATCCAAACAAATTTTTTTTAGTCTGTAGCAGAATAATCAACCCGTCGTATTAAAAAGTTTGAAGTGTGTCAACAGTGTAGAAATTTTTTTCGGAACGAGTTGAATTAGCATGACTAAGTCACGCACGTTGCATGTTTCGAGTATGTGGTCCGTTAGTGAATTTGTGAATAATGCGAATAAAAAGTGATGTGAAAATGTGTTAGTTTAGTGTTTTAAATAATTAAAGGTAAGTAATAAATAATTTTATAAAACACTACACATCATTTAACTGGTTTAAGATAAAATTTAGCGATATTTAATTCGGTCATGTATATACTTGTGACGTAACGGCCCGCTCGATTTTAACTATTTCTAATTAAATAATTCTTGTAAATAACATTTGTAATATGTTTACATGATATATGTACAGATAAAACATAAGTTTTATGAGTGTCTTCCACTAAATACTCCTCACTAATCTTATTATATATTAAATAGCACGTGAGACTTTTTTTGAACATTCAAGAATTTAATTCTATAGAGAATTCGTTTGTGGGAGATAGCTAATTTTTTTAATTGACAAATGTAATTATAATTCTAAATTTAAATTTATATCAAGTACATATTCAGTACATTTTGAAAAAAAAAAAACAATTACATCAGATTTTAGCCCTTTGACCACCCGTTTTATTATCTTGTTTTACTTCAATTTACCAAACCTATTTTAACATCTGTGAACACTTTTACCGAGAAGAACAATCTATTAAATAGAATGAAACAAACTATTTCTCAGAACTTACAACAAGAATTTTACACAAAAATTTCTAAATTCGGCTCTTTTTTAGTACCGGGTAGCACGTAGTGGGATAATGACCCCTTTTTTTTCCCGAGCTTGTGTTGTTTTTATTTGTTATAATTATTTGCATGGACATTGTTGTTTTCGTTATTGCATTCTGTTAAACACTTTATGTTCTTTCTAATAAAGTATATATAAGTTAAATAAAACACGTTTATTTTTCATAAGAAATGTTTTTCTTGGGAAAATTGGGGAAAAACTCGTTAAGTTTTTTCACACTTTGTTTCAAATGGTTTTGGAGTTAAACATACACATTTACATTATTACGTAGCTTAGTTCTCAGGGATCCTAAAAATATATATATTTATAATACATAAATTGAAAGATTTCGTCGTTTTTCTGATTTGCCGCCATTGTTCGCCAAACGTGTGTGGCAAAATTGCTCTTGCGCTTGACTTTTGGATGGTTATGAGTGTTACATTTAGCTGCGCTTTAGTTAAAAAACGCTTTGTTTCTCTTATAGCCATTTGCCGTATTTTTGATACGGCATTAAAAGACCTGCCGTATACCGAATTTTGTGACAAAAAACGTGATAACCTTATATTACGGCAACCGTGCCGTATCAACAAAGAGTAAAGTAACTGTCCATAAAGCGTATCAATAACACTGACTCGATCACACGCGACTTGCCTGCATAGTTTTTCAGAAAAGGCAATGTCAAAAATGACAATCAGGATTTTTTTCTTGTTTTCTTTAGGTGACGGATTTACGTGAAATTATCATTATTTGTACTAAAATTTGAGTGAAGAGTGTCTTTATTTGTTGTGATCAATGTTATCTCGTTAAAATTAAAAACTTATCAAAATAGTGTGAAAATTAGAAAAAAAGTGTTATAATCAATAAAAATATCAGTGAAACATTTTTTATTTCGAAAAAATTAAATTTTTCGAACACTTTAGAAATTAAAATATAAAAATAATATATTATTAATTTGTTGTATGGCTATTGTATACACAGAACAATTATAGTACTCCGACAAGAAATTCAAATACATATAAATACTGTGGGATCAAAATGTCTTACATCGCCATCTCTTGGTGCTCACAAACATAAGTAGATTTTGTAGGATATCCGACCCTCCCTGCCATTGTTTTCATTGGAATGTTTTGGAAATAACAAGATCAAACTAAAATTTCAATGATATACATGTT
>NJDC01001615.1:50756-62219 GCA_002245475.1 Calephelis virginiensis
TTTATTGTGATCAATGTTATCTCGTTAAAATTAAAAACTTATCAAAATAGTGTGAAAATTAGAAAAAAAAGTGTTATAATCAATAAAAATATTTGAATTTTTTTTTTATTTCGAAAAAGTTTAATTTTTCGAACACTTTAGAAATTATAAAATAAAAATAATATATTATTAATGTGTTGTATGGCTATTGTATACACAGAACAATTATAGTACTCCGACAAGAAATTCAAATACATATAAATACTGTGGGATCAAAATGTCTAACAGCGCCATCTCTTGGTGCCCACAAACATAAGTAGATTTTGTAGGATATCCGACCCTCCCTGCTATTGTTTTCATTGGAATGTTTTGGAAATAACAAGATCAAACTAAAATTTCGATGATATACATGTTGTAATGTATTAATTAATAAACACAGAAATAGTAAACGGTATATTATCAAAATTTAAGTTTAAGAATTTTAAACAAATCATTCTTCTATTACAGACATATTATATTACATCTTTTACGTTCTGGGAAATGATACAAAGCTTTTTTATTTTCTTCTCTTTATTTTATTTTCTATGCTCGTTTCTTTCGACGTTGTTACAAACACAAAAAATATTTCACTATCTCATTTCTCTATGTATATCAGTATCGTTAAACGTTTATTCCGTAATAGAGGAATCAGAGCTATACTTTAAAATATGAAAAACCACTTCAATACGTTAGAATCAAAAGAAAATATAGATATTGCGTAGGTACACAAATTCACCATTTTACCTAAATTCCACAAATTCTAAACTTCGAACCATAGACCATAGATTCCTTAATGTTGCCATTTGTTTTTCGGTCTTAGCACAATTATTATGTCACTTTGAAATTTGAAAACATATTAACACATTTTATTATGGTGATTAATTTGTTTTTGTTTTTATTGTGTATTTAATTTTTGTCACACATAATATAGTTTTAGAAATTACTGCCAATCAAGAGAATATTTAATCCGTTTCCATATTTTTGTTTTTTTTTTAGTTTTTTAATCTTTTTACCTCGAGTTTAATTAATCTAATTAAGTGAAAAGTTATTGTATCATCTTAATAAAAAAATAAATGTTGAAAAAAACAACAAAAAGGAGAAATGATAGATACTTTTTCTTGGAAATATTTTCGGAATCGTAATTCATTACACATTGCTTGTGGCGTAAGTCAGGTTATTTTTTTTTTTGAAAACTCATTGGTGATGAACAAGAAACGCATTTGTATCGTGAACATACTACTGGTTACTGGCAGTAATTATTAATATTAATAATTTCTGGTATTGGTATCATCGGCTAACGTCAATAAAACAAGCAAACAATTTTGGATAGTTTGGAGTTAGACCCATTTGTATAATTCTTCTGAGAATCAGTATTTATTTATGGACGTGGCCTGTGATTTTTTCTCAACTTTTTAAAATCGTTTCCGAATCTGGCAACATAACTTTATTTTGTATTAAATTTACTCCATCTCGCGGGTTTCATAGCAAACAATGAAACAGTCTAGTGGTATCTAAATATTGTCGACCTCGCCTGATTGTATACCACCGCCACATGAAATAGTGTGCTATTCATTAAAAGTCATTTAAAAATGTTATTTGATACGACACACACACAATGAATCGAAATTTTCTTTTGAACTGCCAATAGAGTATGCTACTGGTATGATAGCATCTATTTTTTAACCAACTTAAAAAAAGGCTACTTTGAATTTGCAAATTGTAGCATAATATAAGTCACTTTTGATATAATGAACATCTTAATCCAAACAAATTAAATTAGAACATACTTTACAAATAAGTATTGAAATAAATGATTAATTTACTAAGAAAAGAGAAAAAGAAAGAAAAAAATATTTATTTGTGGAATATGAGTGCTACAGACATGTTACAAAATTATTTAGCCATTTCAACATATTCTACCAACTTGTGTGCAAATATTTTAATAAGTATATATCAAATTAGTTATTTTAATTATTTACTTACTATTTACACACTGTTTTTGTATTAATTTCATGATGATGGTTTATTAATACAAACAATATTTAGAATGCAAATTAATTTACCCCTACCGTACTGTAAACTACCACACCGTTTCCAATAGTAGAGGAGCCCAAGAGGGGATTTTCGGAGTAACTATGGCGCGTCAGATTGAGATATGGGATACCCTGTTAAACACCTCCATTATGTATCAAATCTCTATATAGAGGCGAGCATGTAGGGTTGTCTGTCAATTATTTTTTTTTTGCTTGAAAACATACTCGAGCATGTCAGATTAAAGTAAGGCGCGTTTATTGCATACCAATAAGTGCATGTTTAAATTTTTTGATGATTTGAACAGGACGTAAGGAAGTTGGAAGGTCGGAAACTTTCTAAAACCAATTCGTTGATATTCATTGTCCATTACGGCAAATTGTCTGATTCACATGTTTCTGTCATCGGAGACTTATAAGGCATAAATACTTTTAATATATGATGAGCTCGCCTACGATCAAGTGATTGTAACTGTTCTTTTAGCTTCTAGACGGGCAACGCACTGTTAAAAAGAAAAACCTGACATGAGTTTACTCTCCACTATTGAAATTGAATCGACAAAGTACAATGGATCTCCACGACACTGGAGTTACTACACATTTAGCATCGCGGGCTCCCCTACTACAAACCTAGCCAGACAGGACAAGAAACGACAAACAGACAAAATAGTGCGCTAAGAATGAATTGGACTTACCTGAAGCTAAAACTCCCAAATACATCCAGCTCCACACAATACAGTATCTGCTCGACCTTTGTGGAGTGCAGTCGAATTCTCCTGATGATGCTTCGGTTACGAAGCGAAACGTACGTTGAGTTTTGAGTAGTATGTGTATTGTTGGTGCTACTAAAACAGTTTAGTGGTGTGTATTGTATGGAGCTGGATGTATTTGGGAGTTTTAGCTTCCGGTAAGTCCAATTCATTCTAAGTGCACTATTTTGTCTGTTTTGTTACGCAATAATACGTATAAATTTTTTGGCGGAAAATTGCAAATTAAATAATTTTATTTAGATTTAAGTATGGATTTCCGCAAAGTAACGCCTTCTTCTATTAACTATCGGTATTCCTTTTGTACTTACACTGTGCACGTGAATGCGTGCAAGCCCGATGGTACATAGCTTAAAGAACTCCAAAATGTGGCTTTGGTATCTACCGAGTTTTTGTTTTTTTTTTGCAACGGTTACGATTGTAATATATAAATATAACACTAAGTATATATTTTTAACTTACAGATAAGTCTGTGCGATCAGAAGTCCTGAAGTCTCGTGAGGATGTCGATACTGAAGCAGCCCAACAAAATTATACGCTATCATCAAAGCGAGCCGTAGTTATTTTGACAAGAATACATTTATCCGAAACAATCAAAACAAATAAATGTGACCAAAATCAATCAAATTTAAAAACAAAAAAAGACTGTCAATCATCTCATTTGCATGGACACAATTTCATTTATAATGGACAGGAGCTTCTACAATGTGATTTATGTAAAAAGTGTTTTACTACATCGAGAGCTTTGCGAAAACATCGATCAATCCATACTAGAGAAAAATCTCACCAATGTGACGTATGTAAAAAGTGTTTTATTACATTGAGTGTTTTGCGGACACATCGATTAATTCATACTGGAGAGAAACCTCACCAATGCGACGTATGTAAAAAATGTTTTACTCAGTTTAATAATTTGCAAAAACACAAATTGATCCATATTGGAGAGAAACCTTATCAATGTGATGTATGTAAAAAATGTTTCACTCAGTTTCGTAGTATGCGCCAACACAGATTGATCCATACTGGAGAGAAACCTCACCAATGTGATGTGTGTAAAAAATGTTTTACTCACTCAATAAGTTTGCGTCTACACAAACTAATTCATACTGGAGAGAAGCCTCATCAATGCGATATATGTAAAAAGTGTTTTACTACATCTAGTGCTTTGTCGACACATGGATTAATCCATTCTGGGGAGAAACCTCATCAATGTAATGTATGTAAAAAGTGTTTTACTACATCGAGTGCTTTGTCTACACATAGATTAATCCATACTGGAGAGAAACCTCACCAATGCGACATATGTAAAAAATGTTTTACTCAGTTTAATAATATGCGGAAACATAGATTGATCCATACTGGAGAGAAACCTCATCAATGCGATGTATGTAAAAAATGTTTTACTCTCTCAATTAGTTTGCGGCAACATAAATTAATTCATACTGGAGAGAAGCCTCACCAATGTGATGTATGTAAAAAATGTTTTACTTACTCAATTAGTTTGCGTCGACACAAAATAATTCATACTGGAGCGAAACCTCACCAATGTAATGTATGTAAAAAGTGTTTTACTTCATCGAGTGTTTTGCGGACACATCGATTAATCCATACTGGAGAGAAACCTCATCAATGTGATATATGTAAAAAATGTTTTAATCAGTCAAGTAATTTGTTACAACACAAATTAATTCATACAGGAGAGAAACCTCACCAATGTGATGTATGTAATAAGTGTTTTACTACGTCGAGTGTTTTGCGGACACATCGATTAGTCCATACGGGAGGGAAACCTCACCAATGTGATGTATGTAAAATGTGTTTTACTCAGTTAAGTAGTATGCGCCAACACAGATTGATCCATACTGGAGAGAAACCTCACCAATGTGATGTTTGTAAAAAATGTTTTACTCGCTCAGTGAGTTTGCGGCAACACAAATTAATTCATACCGGAGAGAAACCACAATGTGATATATGTAAAAAGTGTTTTGCTACATCGTATTATTTGCGGCAACATCTATTAATTCATACTGGAGTGACACCTCATCAATGTGATGTATGTAATAAGTGTTTTACTACGTCGAGTGCTTTGCGGACACATCGATTAGTCCATACGGGAGAAAAACCTCACCAGTGTGATGTATGTAAAAAGTGTTTTGCTAAACCGAGTGTTTTGTCGGAACATCGATTAATCCATACTAAAGAGAAACCTCACCAATGTGACGTATGTAAAATGTGTTTTATTACATCGAGTGTTTTGCGGCGACATCGATTTATCCATACTGGAGATAAACCTCACCAATGTGAAGTATGTAAAAAGGGTTTTGCTACGTCGTATCATTTGCGCGATCACAGATTGATCCATTCTGGAGAAAAACCTCACCAATGTGATGCATGTAAAAGATGTTATACTCACTTAAAATCTTTGCAGCGACACAGATTGATCCATACTGGGGAGAAACCTTATCAATGTGATGTATGAAAAAAATGTTTGGCTCAGTTAAGATATTTGCGGCGACACGCGTTGATCCATACTGAAGATAAACCTTACTGATGTATGTAAAAAGTGTTTTACTCGCTCAGTTTCAGAATTAATAGAATAAATTGCAGCGTCGATTTTCTTACAAAACAGAGGACATTATTTTCTAACATTGTTTATTCATTAAAGATATGTTGAAGAAAATATTTAGTGGATATTTTTATTTAAATAAATTTGTTTGCACAAAAAGAAGACACACTTCTCTCGTCAACACAAGCACCCAACCAAAATGTTAGCGAAATCGACATTACTGCCTTTACAAAAAATATTCAACTAAGTGGGCCTCTTCATTTAATGCTCCCTTCTACTATTAGTACATAAAAAAGTCGACTTTGATTGTAAAAATCCAGCGTAGTTCTAATTAATCTTCTAACTTAATCTAGCCTATAGCGTCCCTCGGCTGGGCGAATGCCTTCACTTCTGCTTTTAATACGAGTATAAATAAAATTTAAAGAAAACTCTGGATAAGACTAGACTGGCTTTTAAACTTATACTTACAAGTTTATAAGAAGAAATAGTCGAACGATTAAATTTATTCTACTCGACAAAAAAATTAGCGGGAGGTAACTCTACTGCGGGAGTAGATATGATTACAGTTGAGATGATCAAACTTGGTGGTCCTGCCGTCCGGGACTCTTTCTGTGTTCTTTGTAGCATATATTGGAAGACCAACAGATTTTTTTTTTATACAAGAGGAGGCAAATGACCAAGTGGGTCACCTGATGGAAAGTGATCACCGCCGCTCATGGACATCCGTAACACCAGTAATATTACAGATGCGTTGCTGACCTTTAAGGAATGAGTACGCTCTTTTCTTGAAGGTCCCTAAATCATAATTTTTTGGGAATACCGCCCTCGGTAACTGATTCCACAAAGGTGTTGTGCGAGGTAAAAAATGACTTCGGAATCGCACAGTTGTAGATCGCCACGCATCAAGATTATGGGCATGTTGCGGTAGAAAACATTGAGGGGCCCAACATTTCTACGCAGCGCCAAGGAATCAAGCCGATTGGTAATTGCTCGGTCATTAACAATTCGAATTGCTCTGCGTTGAATGCGGTCAAACGGAAGGAGCTGGAAGGTACTGTGGAGCCGCTGCCCAGACTCCATATGAGGTCGAATTTGCGCTTTGTATAGTTGTAAGCGATGGATCGGCTTGAAATACGGTCTCGCTTTACTGAGCACACCAAGTTTTTTAGAGGCTATTTAGCCTTCTCCTCCACAATACTACGAAATTAAACATCACTCGAAATGTCAACGCCTAGTATACCAGTGCAGGCTGTGGCAGTTAGAGAAACGCTCTCAAATCGAGGAGATGCGTCGAAGGGAATCTTTTTAGCGGAAACGCGCAAACTTGTGTCTTGCTAGGGTTAAATTGCACCAGATTCTGCTGTTGGACACAAAACGAAATTTCAGACAAAATATTGTCAACTTTAGACACAAGTTGGTTCCGGCTCTTAATGACATGTTCTCAAGATATATTATGCCGGCCAAAGTATAAGGCTTCCGCAGTAGTGTCATCTGCATAGCAATGAGTGTTACTAATTTGCCATATACCATTGATACGCAGAAGAAACAGAGTAGGAGAAATCACACAGCCTTGGGGATCACCAGCATTGATAAGCTTAGACTCCGAGCACATGCCGTCGACAACGACCTTGATGCTACGCTCCGTCAAAAAACTAGTGACCCATTTGCATGATTTTAGGAAGATCGTAAGAAGGAAGCTTCGATAGAAGTGCCTTATGCATCCTTGGCTTGGAGTTGTTTATGGACTTTAATAATTTTGATGTATTCTGTAGGTATAACCGTATATTGGCTTAAGAGCCATCAGTTCATGTTCAACTTCAATAGTCACCAGGGTGCTCTAAGCAGAGACTGATCAAGAGTTCTAAGCGCCCTATGTTATGAAGACGCGCCCCTGCCAGTGTGTTACAGTTGGCCTATAAAGTAGTACCTATAATAGCTGTTATACGCGACAGCGCTATGCGAAACATGAAACAGGAAATACCGTCAAATTTGACGCTAATGTGCGCGACAGCACTGAGCGTAAAACGAAACACAGGGTCAGCTTCAGCGGGAAGCAAGTGGGCTGTATATTCTTAAAAGAACACTAGCCACCCGAATAACAACGTACTGAAGTAACTTTTCTTGAAATCTTCTTTATTAAAATAAACACTACACTATAAGCAGGGTAGCTACGACCAGGTGATTTTGAGGGGTATCTTCACCTCTCTTCTTTGGGGCTATTACGCGGTTAAAAGCTTGCACTGTCCTGACTGTCGGCGGCGCTGTGCTGTATTCATACAAATCCGGCGCGGGCCCCCGTGACATCTTTTAGGTAACTATAGCTACGATTTGCTCTCATGGTGGTATCACAGTGTTGCCACCTTAATATTTCTAAACATTAAAATGTTGCTATAACAAATATTATGTAATTTACTACACAATTTTACCTTTTAATCGTTATTAACTATAATTTAACTCGTTTTCACATACATTAACAATTTATAAATAGACAGGCTTTACGGCCCATAAGGGCGACTTATATCAAATTCAATGAGTTACGAGATCTCTTTATTTTATCTTACCAAACACGAATGAGATTCTTATTGGTAACTCTCTTAGGTAGTGACTGGTCAAAGACTTACGTTTGACCACACTACATACATAGGCTACTTTGTAGGGAACCTTATCCTACAATACAACACATTAAATTTCGTTTATTTTCTAACAGAACATAAATCAACTAAAATCTAATTATTAAGCAATAAAACTATGTACAATGATCACTATTAAAGTAAGGTTCTTTCACTTTAGTTGTTTTGCACAGACACTTTCGTTTTCACTTAGAGACACTTTAAGTTTTACACTGATACTTTAATTTTCATAACGACCGCGACGTTCCGGTGCGTTCTGTCCTGCACATTCTCCCGCCCATAATACGCCGTATTATGCTGAGTCCGCTTGCAGGCAGACTAGCTTCTTCACGGGTCGCCTAATGACCCCAGCTGTTGTCTTCACGTCGGTCACTGTCACACTCCGTCTAGTCCTGGGAATGTTTTTATGACCACTTATGTGAGCCATATATCTCTCGGTTGTGTCCAGTCGACTATCAGGACTACATCCCCGACTTTAATCTCTCCTCCTCTTGCTGTTTGCTCCCGCCGTTTATGAAGTAGGGGCATTGCCTCTGACCCAGCGAGCCCAGAACATGTTGGCTAGATGCTGTGCATGACGCCAATGTCTTGTCCCCATCGTATCCTTCACGTGAAAGGCGCCTGGGATAGGAATTCTTGACGGGCCGCCTAACAGCAGGTGAGTTGGTGTTAGTGGCACTGGATCTTCTGGTGAGACTGATACATGCGTTAGTGGCCGCTGTTCAGCGTATGTTCTACCTCCATGAGCAGGGTCTGTTGTTGGGTATGGTATGGCGACTCTTTATACCTAACCACTCGCCATTAACATCTTTGGTGTCTAGGTGACATGTATTGGTCACTATCACAAAGTTAAAATTATAATTATCGATAAATGTTTACCGATAACAAATCATTGCTACGTTCGGCATGCACTATATTCTTATCTCGAGCCACGCTTACGTCGATGCAACTAGAACTGCAAGCGTTCCTTCGTCTTTAGTCTGAATAACAAAACCGACGCTGGCGCACGCTGCTCTTGCGCAAGCCGCAACCATACCTGTATGACCGCCGGTCTGATCGATGTCCATCCTCGTAATTCAAAATGAGCTTAGTAATGAATATGACTAACTTGTGATGCGATAGTGGCGGCTTCTTCTTCGTTGTCGAAGCTCTGCAGGTAATCGTCCATATAATGATTTCTTACCACAGCAGCGGCGGCCTCAGGATATAAGTGTGTGAACTCCCTTGCATTGTTGTTTTTCACATATATGGCTGCGCCGAACACGCTCGTCATCCTATACTTCTGTGGTGGTGACCTTCTGTCTTCTCATCGCCACAGAAACCTCAGCGCGTCCCTGTCTTGGCTTCTTACTCTCACATGCAGGAACATTTCTTTGATGTTGGCTGTCACGGCAACTGGCAGCTGTCTGAGCCGCATCAGCACTCCTGGCAGGGATTGGAGCAAGTCTGGATTTGGTAACAACAATTCATTAAGACTTACCCCTTGCACCTTTGCAGCGGCATAATACACTATACGTGGTTTAGGCTTGGCGGGGTTTATCACCGCAAAATGATGCAGGTACCAAGTGGTGCCCTTCGAAGACTCGCTGGCGGGCTCTGCATAACCATTATCTAATAAATGTTGTACCTGCTTGCCGTAAATCTCTCTCAGTGCGGGATCCTTGTCCAGACGTCTCTCTGTATTGTACAGCCTCTAATGCCAGACCGTGACTATCCGGTACCGACCGGTTGTCCTCTTTCCATAGCAAGCCTGCTTCGTAACGCCCGTCCGATAACCTGTGACATGTACTTTCCAATAATAATTGTAGGGCGCGTTGCTCTGTCGCTTCACGGACCGTCGCGGGGTGATGCCAATACTATATAAATCAAAATAATATAGTATCACGTGATTGATGTCTTCACCATCGTCAGTTTTGGTGACACGGTGGACGAAATGTACCCGTTGTCTCTGGCGATTGTCTACTCCGTGCAGCACCCAGCCTGAGTGGGATAAGGATATAGGGATACTATATCCTATAAATACATATAAGGTAGATCAATAACCTGTTTCGTGAGAGACTGCTGCCAGAAGTAGGTTCCAAAGAATCCTGTAACACATGTCACCAGAGCCTCACTACTCGGTTTATTGCAACAGTTAGATAAGGACAATAAAGTACAAAGTGTACAAAAGTGGTGATGAACGTGCTGTGATGTGTTTTAGTGTAGAAGTGTATAATGTATAATAAACTAGCGGCCAGGTACGTACTTCGCTACGTATATAACCGTGTGAATGACATAATACAACAAAAAAGAAAAAAAACTGAAAAAGTTTCAATTTGACAGGAAAGTACCTATTAACAAAACTCATTTGTTAACAAAAAATGTGATAAATGAAGAGCCGCTCTACCGATTTTATGCAAACTTCACGTAGACCATCTACTAAATAGTCCGTACAAAGCCTACATATTTGGATCTGATAGGTGAGCCCTGTATTGAGGTATAAAATTACAACGAAAAAATCGTTTTCTAACGCATCTATCATGGGTAATTTTTTTTTCTATTTATTAACAAAAATTTACATTTATTATTATACGTATACATATAAGGCATTGCTTAAAACCACTAGGGTTTACTATTGAATGCCGCTTTCTTCGTCGTGCACGTAGGCACATTATTTATAACAAATCTTCATACTACATAACAAATAAGTAATTAATGCTCCCTAGTAAAAGTCCTTAGAAAATAAATCTATGTTACTCAATAGATACGAGGGCCATTCAATAAATTTTTAGCCTAAGAAAAAATAAAGAAAATTTTGAGAAAGTAAAGATTTATTTTTCAACATAGTCTCCTTTCAATTCAATACACTTGGACCAGCGATGCTCCAACTTTTTTAACTCGTCAAAAATACGATTTCGCGAGGTCTTCAAAATAGGCCTATGTGGCGGCGATGACCTCATCATTCGACCCAAATCTTTTGCCGGCGAGTGACTTTTTCAGATTTGGGAACAAGAAAAAGTCGCATGGAGCCAAGTCTGGAGAATACGGTGGATGGGGCAGCAATTCGTAGCGCAATTCGATCAATTTGGCCATGACAACGGCGGAGGTGTGAGCCGGCGCGTTGTCGTGGTGGAACAGCACTTTTTTTTTGTCAAATGGGGCCGTTTTTTTCAATTCGGCGTCGAATCTGCCCAATAAGTCAGAATAGTAGATCCCCGTGATTGTTTTACCCTTCTGGAGGTAATCGATGTAAATCACACCTTGTGAGTTTAAAAAAACACTGGCCATCACCTTTCCTGCCGATTGAACAGTCTTCGTCTTCTTTGGTGCACGTTCGCCGGGTAAAGTCCACTGTTTCGACTGTTCTTGGTCTCTGGTGTGTACCAGTGAACCCATGTTTCATCGACGGTCACAAAACGACGCAAAAACTCCGCCGGGTTGCGTTGAAACAGCGCCAAACATGTCGCCGATGT
>NJDC01001615.1:66121-77499 GCA_002245475.1 Calephelis virginiensis
GGAGCGTAGTCGACCGCTTTCTAAAGTTGAGCCTTTTTACTTTTTGCCACAAATTTGAAAGTAACTAAAAGTCACGTTCTCCCATAACTGTTTATGTTGAATGTTTTTCTTATAAAATATCTTCACGCCCATGTCCACGAATGAATAGGCAGAGGCACAACCAGGGCACCCACAACTAGCCGAAGACACTAAGTCCCACAATGTGATAGGTGGCAACCCTTCGCTAACCGGGCACATATGCAATCCTGAGCAAAATTTTTTTTATTAGAAAATTGGAAATACATTTTCTTTTTGTTGCTCGACCCGATATTCGAACCCGGGACCTCACGGAGTCAAGTCCAACACTTGGACCGCAAGACCACAGAAATCCTGAAAATAATGAACACAACCGAAAGAACTAGTGAAATTGATCTATCCGTTCATGCATATGGCGATAACAATGGGAAATAGGGATTCAATTTTACAGATATTTTGTATGTGTGTTTGTCACTAAATTGTTTTTGTACATATTATACAGGTACCATTAAAAAAGGACAGAAATGAAAATGACAGTAAACATAGTCTAATTAATAAAAATGTTGACAGAATTAAAATTGGAACTGAGTTCCATCACTTTTAAATGTGACGATGAAGTCGTTTCTGATAATGATATCATTAAAACAGAACCACAAAATGACGACTGCGTGCATCCAGTACATAATTTGGAGTTTATAGATATGAAAACTGATTTTAAATACTTTCTTAATGGTAACTTTTGTAGTTACAGATAGTATTTGAAATTAACTTCTGAGCAAAAATACCCATTTTGGTATAAAACTAATCTTTGTAAAGGTTGTTTACTCTTGTTACATTTTGAATGTTGGGTAGTGTTACATTAAAGTCTAAGAAAAATTAACTCAGTTACAACTAAAATTTCCACTGTTACTGATTAAAATGAGATCACGGCCAGCAATGGCATTATAATGAGTGGAATATTCAAGGCAATGATACTTGTCTACTAGTTTTTGAAGGAGTTATTATGTAGTTGATTATGTATTAGTTGAATATGCTATGTACTTGCTATTGCAAAATTATTCATTCATGGGTAATGGTACTAAAATATCCAAATGAAAAAACTAGACTAAATCCTTTTAAATTTCGAGATACACAAGATTCTGTGTGTGTAAAATTTCCACTGTTACTGATTAAAATGAGATCACGGCCAGCAATGGCATTATAATGAGTGGAATATTCAAGGCAATGATACTTGTCTAATAGTTTTTGAAGGAGTTATTATGTAGTTGACTTACTGTATTAGTTGAATATGCTTAACACTTGCTACTGCAAAATTATTCATCCATGGGTAATGGTACTAAAATATCCAAATGAAAAAACTAGACTCTAAATCCTTTTAAATTTCGAGATACACAAGATTCTGTGTGTGTAAAATTTCCACTGTTACTGATTACAATGAGATCACGGCCAGCAATGGCATTATAATGAGTGGAATATTCAAGGCAATGATACTTGTCTAATAGTTTTTGAAGGAGTTATTATGTAGTTGACTTACTGTATTAGTTGAATATGCTTAGTTCTTGCTACTGCAAAATTATTCATCCATGGATAATGGTACTAAAATATCCAAATGAAAAAACTAGACTCTAAATCCTTTTAAATTTCGAGATACACAAGATTCTGTGGCCACACATGTTAAAATGGAAGTGAAACCTGAAAAAGAAACTGAAAATGAAGGTTATGATAAAAATTACATTTTGCCAGAAATTTATGTGAATGGGAATGATAGTGGCAGTAATAAGTGGTTTTTGTTGTATACGTCTGTGGTGTCCATTGGCCTTGTTGGTCCGGGTCAACTGAGTAGAATACCCCATCCTCCACCTCTGCCAAATATCAGGCTAAAGTGTGTTTCCAAACCATCCAAGAACCAATTGAAAAATACATGCTAAATTTACCCAAATTACTTCAGTCCATTTAGGAGTTAGGTGACAAAGATACAGAAGATTTACATATGAAAATAGTATCAATACCCATAATACATATAATTTGATCAAATTGGGGCTAGAGAAGTTTGTACAATTTGTCCTGAGATATTTATTTATTTTAGTCCAACCTACGTAAATGGGCAAGTAAGGCAAGGTAAGGCATAATCTCAAATAAATAAATAAATATCACCAGACAAATTACACAAATTTAATTGAACCCGTAAACTATGTTATTTTAGTAGAAAGTTGAAAATATACAATTTTCTATTTTGTTGTCCGACCCGGGAATCGAGTCGGGACCTCAAGAAGTCAAGTCCGACGCCAGACTGCTAGAACACAGAGGCGACTGATTGATGAGAGATATTTTTACCAAGTAATCAAAGTGCTCGTAGTTCTTGATACCAGGAAACGTCTATTTCATTACTAATCATCGTAAAACATATTGAGACACAATAAACAATAAAATGATATTACCCAAAGCTTAGACTAAAACCAGGCATATAATATGAGGTCACGTCGTGATCCCTATTTAGCGGCGCGGCGCTTTGCACAGTATGAGCCTTGTCTAAAACTTGTTAAGATTCAAGTTTGCTTGCGATTCGTACATGAGTGCGTCTTCTGTACATTAGGAGGTACACATACACTTGTTTTATGACTACGTGTGCAAGTCTTTTCACTACTCTACCTTCCGACACAGAACACGACAATCGTGTTGACAGTGGCGTACCGCGGGTCTAAGATTTCGATGCTAACGTTTGTCAAAATTGAATCAGTCATTTAACTCGAGGCGGAACAATTATACATACATTAGTAATTACACTACAATAATAGTTGAGTTTCCCCGTGTTGTTCAGAGACCCTGAGTAAATCATCTGCTACTATGCCACGCAGTTCAAAAGAGGCGAGCTCTGACTACAGACAACTGGTGGTAGAGTATTGTGCAGAAATTTGCCCTGGTAGGGATCCACCGCCTTACCTATTCCTGCCGCTATAATGACTCATGTCCCGACCTCAAAGTTAGGGTGGCCGGTAGACTTGCAATATAGGCCTAACATCCAGGTCACATGACACAGACGCATCTTTAACATCTATGGTATCTATAGGCTAGGTTATCTCGCCATCAGGAGACCCATGTGCTTGTTCACTGACCTCTCACACACAAAAAAGGCATTATTTATTCCTACTTATCAGGAAATATCAGCTTATTGACCTGACAATCTTTCTATGTTTCATTTAAACAATTCAGTACCGCCACGTTCATACGCCACAATTGTTTGCCTGATGATGTCTCATTTTGGGTCTTCTCAAACAAACTTCACGAGCGCTTTTAAACTCCTTTTATTTAACAGGCAGCATAACGACGTCCCAGAGGTCCGCACCGTGCGGCGATCGACGTGTGAATCTCCTATTACCTATAGTGCGACCGTATTTATAGGGCTCGGCGCACGTGCACGTGTTTACAAGTCGTTAGGCTAAGTATTCAAATAACAAAGATAATCTTAATTTCACATTGTAATAAACCCAAAGTAGTCAACTGATGGTTTATGAACTAACTGTTAGGACATCATCAAATTATTTAAATTAACTATTCTAGTTTTTTAGATTAACTAATGTGGTTGCGCCGATATATAGGTACATACATGCGTTTTTGAATAATATGAATTAAAGTCGAAAAACGGCGTTTTAACTTTGACGTACCACACAAATTACTGGCTCAACTAGGGTTGCCAGATCGATTCTTCCTGTTATCGGGATCAAAAACCGATTTTCTGGCTTTGTCCGGGAGAAATAAAAAATAAGTTAATAATATTATAATATCTAAATAAGTTAATAAGGCCGGCTCGACTCGACTCAGACGGAGTGCATTGCAATGTTTTTTCGCTCTGCGCCAAGCGCCCAAGTTTGCAAGTTTCGTTTGACGAAAATGTGAACATAAAATTATCGAACTTGGTTTTCGGGAGATTATTTGCTTTGTCGGGAGTCGGGAGGACATAAACATTCGGGAGGGAGGGAACAAATAATTTGTAAGATAAATATCCAGTGAGAAATATTTCGCATGAAGTAAATATAAACAAAAACCAAAACAGCAACACAAACGCTGGTTATTTGAACAAGTTCGAATGACTGTAAATAAGCGGCGTTTGCATACTAATAACCTGAAAGCAGAAAATAATAAAGCGGCGTTTGCATACGAATAACCTAAAAGCAGAAAATAATAATAAAAACAAACTTTTGTTACGACACCGTTCTTTGACTTTAATTCATATTATTAAAAACGCATGTACGTATACTTTTCATTTTTTTTATACATGCTAAGAAGCACCGAATACAGTTTTCGAATCTTATATGTATTCTTATATAGGCGCTATACTTTTTTTAATTTTTGGAAAAAAAACCGCGATTACTTGAAAACTAAATATTTTTAAATCTAATTTTGTCACAAATTAAAGAGCTATTAGTGCATGTTTATTCTAAAGGCACATACAAGTCTTTGAGATACGCGATTCTGCAAAACGTTATCGCAGCAAGAAACACAATATCTCGAAAACCTAAAGACGCACATATTTGCACAAATATAAGTTTTCTACAACGTTATCCCAGCAGGAACCGTTTATTTCCAAAACTATGACATAAACACATTTTTTTATTCTGCGCACATTTACCTACAGCAGATCGAGCACTAATTATATGTCCCACTCATTTCACACTAGATACTACTTTCTTGCTGGGGTAACGCTCACTGTAATATTTCAATCCATCAGAACGCTTATACAATTGGTCAATGAGAAAGGCGCAGTGCCCGCCCCTTATAAAGCTGCATCTCACTCTGTCAGTATCGGAAATGTGAGAGGGACATACTTATTACTCACTTGTTAAAATAAATAGATTAGTAATAATCTTAGTGTTATAATTTTAGAGAAAAAAATATGACAATCACTGTGTGATAAAAAAGGACCCTCAAAAGGTTGTGATTACCAAAATGGGATTGGTAAGAATTGGCATATCAGCTGTAAAACCAGCTTAAGTTGTAAACTCTGCTTAGGAGATGTAATAAAACTTCTAAAATTAACATTGTTTTATATTTCTAACTAACATTTACATTTCTTGATACTTCTTAGTAACATTTACTAATAATAATTATTAACATTCATTATTCATTCATCATACTTTTTTACTGTGGGTAAAAAACAATTGACAAACAATGTGATTTGATAAAATTGATCTAGTCCAGTTAAAACTTCTATCCATACCCCCTTACTAATAGAACTAAAATGCCTGTTGATCTGATATGTAACTTCACTTTTGCCAACAAAAAATTAAGTTACAAGATCAACTGACGTGTATAATTTACTAGTAAGGGGGCCTAGTTTTCATATAAATTTACAGTAGCGAGGTTGGTGTAAAGAATAAAATAAAATATTGTTCGCTTCCAGAGAAACCGATTTAAACCAGTGCTATTGTTGTGCACTATATTATTGACTATCTCACATTTGTTTATATAAACATTTAACTATAAGTTACTAAGGGTTGAAAAGTGTCTAATAATGTGTGTCTAATAAATTGTTACTATTTTTAACTTCATATTGAGAAACTGATAATTTACTTTTAGACGACTTTAAGGAAAAGGGGTATATGCTCGCCTCAATTTTATTTTATTAATGTTAAGAGAAAAGAAAAAAATTATATGCGAAATATGAGTGTTACAAAATTATTTAGGCGTTCAAACATTTGCACACCACAAGTTGTTAGAATATGTTGGAACGCCTAAATAATTTTGTAACACTCATATAATAAATATTTTTTCTTAATCAATTTCTCTTTAATTTCCTGAACGGATTTTAAATATTCTTTTTTTGTTTGAAAAAGGGTACTGTCGAGGTTGTCCCATTGCCACCAAGTCCGGATTTGATGATGGAAATCAATATATGATTTTTATGTACCTAGATGACTTATTCATTGAAATCAAAGCTGGGTTTTTGGAGTTTTACTGCAGTTAAGTTATGGTTGACAATGATTACATCTACTAATTTACATCATATTTTCACAGTATAAAAGACAAACCTAATTCAAATGTTATTATGGCAATTTAACCCTATTCAGCTGTTTTAAGATCACTGTCCTTAAGTTTTTGTTTTTCAAACATAATTCTTAGTTTCTCTGTGGCTGACATTGGCAATCTATTATTAGCACCAAATTTGGAGTCTGGTAGTGTTGCTATATTCAGTTCTGGGTTCTTAAACGTGAATGGTGTCCAAGGTCCCTGGAGTGATGGGTGGTCAGTATATTGATATTTGCGAAGACGAGCTCCTGCTATGTCTCCTTGTTGGGTTCTCATAACTTCTATCCATTTTGTGATTTCAGAATGAGTTTTATTATGCATACTCATCCATACTCGGTCACCATTCACTGGAAATACAAAACGACAATTTTTTTAGGGCACTAATTTCAAAATATTCAATGAATGTTTTAAAAAATTATAAGTGGCGTCAATACCACAAATGATTTTCAATTGAATTATTTTTTGTTGTTGTCGTGGCTTCTTTATTAACTAAATGCTGTTGTTTTGTTGTTTTAATGCCAAGCAACACAGGTACTTAAGTGTGTGTTTCAAAACTGTTTTATTGTGAATGTGATAACTGATAAATATTCCTAACCTTAAAAAAGTTTTAACAAGATTGAGAGATTCAAGTATGGCGGCATTTTGTACAATTTTGGTCAGTTGAACAGTTAGTACTTAGTTCAAGAGAATTCATGATAAAATTATTTGGTTATATATTTCCTTAACGCTTATAATTCTTACTTAATGAGTTTAGGTATAAATGCCACTGCTTATCCTGGCATGGCATGATTTTATGTCATTAGGTGATAACATGGTTGTAGGTGATAAATTAATGGCAGATAAAAAAGCACTTAAATAGGTCAGATAGGAATCAAAATTAGTAGTATTACAGTAATCTAAATTATTATAATAATATTTCCACTGCGAATTAATATTAAACACTTTGTGCTATACAAAAAATTAAAGCTAAATTAAAAATATGAAGTTTGATAACCTCCAAACTAGTCAAATCAAGGACAACAATTTATATCTAGTACTTTATGGAAGGATATAATATGAAGTGACAATGAGGAAATGAGGGTGGTACAAATTTTACATAACATGGCAAGATTCTGGTGGAGACCTTTACTAAAAGGCAACTAAACAGAAGCACCAAACTTATTATGAAACTTAGGAGACTGCTGATAATGAAAATTTAAATGTAAAAAAATTAATCAAGACAAATAAATTTCAAGATCCAGAAATGTCATCTATTATCGCACAAATTCTATTCTTAAACCAATTTGGAGCCTACAAATAGTCAGCATGCTTAGATGTGTATGCTGAGCCCTTTAAAGAAGAAAGAAAGAAAATTATTTATTTGTGTAATTCAAGTGTAAATGAGCTGTTACAAAAGTATTTAAGAATATCAATCAACATATTCTACCATATTTTGGTGTGCAAAAATTTTAATATTTATAAAATAAATATTATTTAATTACATATACTTTAAAACTTTTGAGCCAATTATTTATATTTATAACTAGTTTAATTATTAATTACCAAACATTTTAAAACTATTATTGAATTTAACCCTGTAAACTACCACCATTTCCAAATATAGCCAGACAGGAGAAGAAACAGCAAAACAAACTCCTCAGCAACCATAACTTTCATAACCATTGTCAAAGGCTTAACATAAAAAGATCCTATAAAGAAAGTTAAGCTCTTAAACTATGTGTCTTAACAAATATGTTAAAATAAATACTTACAATATTCTGCTACAACAACTGGACTGCGGTGCCTCCTTGGTTTTAGATACACCACAACACTAGGGTTATCTTTGGCAAACTCTACTAGATCTTGTTCAATGAAATCTCTGAAAAAGTATACATCTATGTTTGACAACAAATCAAAAGTAGATCTTCCTCTATAGTCTGATTAAGATACTTTAGACAAAACAATTGAAATATCCTTCTCAAGCACTTCTGAACCCTAAACTATAAATATTAATAAAAAGTTTTTGGAATTTGCATCAACTTGCTCCTGTGTCACAGTAAAACTTTCGAGAGCTAGTATATTGATTTAGTTTTAAATATTATAAAGATAAGGATCAGACTTAAAATTTAAATATATAATGTGATCAAAATTAGTCAAATGGGACTATAGTTTTACTTTGATAACATATTGTGTTTTAGTAATTCACGAAACTCGTTCAAAGTAATATATTTACTTAAGTCAAAAATTCAGAAAAAGTTGATATAGCTATATGAATAATTGTGAATATGTATTTGTTAGTGTTTTAATTTATATTTATTACATGTGCGTTCGCGATGAGGTTGAAAGGTTGACCAGATGTTTACTTATAAGCGTTTATAATGCAGCGTCTAATTTTCAGACTTTATTTCGATTTTATTTAACTTTACCTTAACCCTCGGCTTCCCCCATGGCTTTTGCAAAACTTTAATACAATTCTTTGTAATTGACACACGTAACGACCAACTCCATTTTGTAAAGGAGCTCGCACAAATGCACTGTTCATAAACAAGTTCTTGTTAGACATTTTTATTTGAAAGAAAATTACATAAATGTTAAGATAACATGCAATTTTAGGTTATGTTTTGTTAATAAATGACATTGACGTTTGGCATTTGCAGTATTGCCTGTACCAGATGGGTGGGTTACCATAAGCTCTTAGAACAATATTATTTCAATAATACTTATTGTCATCAGAGAAAGACATCCATTAGATGTACGGCATAAAGTCGCATTTATATGTCGACATTTAGCAACATGGAAATAATAATACTACTATGAGCATTCATGGTAGGGCCCGACGCCATCGTGTTAGATAGTCGTAGCTTTTTTTGTAATTATTGGACTTCGTGTAAATTATTAGTAAAAATCGTTTATTTGGGTGACAATTAGTTTAATATTGTTCAGTTAAGTTGCACAAATTAGTGTATCGTGTATTTCCTCGTTGCCGCCAAATCTCACAAATAAGCTTGAATAATTGGGCCATCGTTTTACTCGAGACCCTGATAAGACATTCTTTCACGATTAATGACTATATATTGTAATTTAAGAAGTAAATTAAAAAAAATAAGAAAAATAATTTATTAATACAGGAGATGTTGCAGCTTGGCTAGAAGATCTTAGCCGGTCTGAGAAAGGGACAAATTAACTTAAAAAAAATATAGTGCGACCAACTTCTCTTCGCTTGTTTGACGTTTGGTGTATCTGGTACCTATCTGTTTGAAGCATAGAAATAGGAAATAGAAATTGGTACAATCAATAGGTGAAATTTCTATTTAAATGGCCATATGTTACCTATCAAAATAACTCTTTTAGAAAACGAAGACAAAATTAACATGTTCTGGACATTTAATTTTTTGAGCTCACACTTCAGAAAATGATATCGGAATGGCTTTTCACGAAATAGTGGTATAAATTTGTAGTTCTTTACTAGTATGTGGTACAATGTAGTAGTACAGCTCCGATTATGGCTTCTAATTTTATTTAATGGGTTTGATTTGTCCCATTCTGGGGCCGGCTAAGACCTTTAGGTTATCCTGTTACGTCTTGTCGGGTAGGTAGGGGTGTATCGTATTGTAAAGCACACTGAGGCGGGCCGGGCCGCTTCGCATGGGCGGAATTCTGTTACTCAGCGCCAAAGAGAGCAAAAGAATAGAGAGGCAACGTGACGTTAAAATAAAGTATGGAAAGTGGCACAATGATCATACAAAATTTTAGCGTTAAAACATCATTAATACTCTATTCACGCATGAAGTAATGAAATGGCAAAACCGAATCGTTTGATTGATATTAATTTTGATGTAAAATGATGCAACCTACACAGCTTCTTCAGCCCCGTCTTGGTTCGAGCAGGCCCCCTACAACTCGGCTGTACCTGCAGCGATAAATGCCTACAAATTCGTGTGGCGTCGTCACGCGTAGTCTTTTAATACGTTTAAAATAGAATGGTTGGTTTAAAACATTGCTCATTTGACTGATATTTCGTCGAAAAAAAGACGAGGGATTGCCATTTTTCAAAAAGTAAATTAAATAAAAAAATGTATGCAATTTTTTTGCTAACTGTACCGTAAATCTTGAAATTTCCTAGAATTACGAGTGATTCTAATCGCAGACTATTAATTAGTTATTATTGTCTGTGTATAATAGTTACGACAACGTGTAGTTCTCTTACTAGTCTGTGGCTACGACTAATTGTAAATTAAATGAAGGAGTTTTGGTGTCATCGAGAGAAAATATTGTGGAAGTTTTTTCATAATTATTGAACTTTGTGTTTATATTGAGTGAAATTATTCAACTTTAGTGGCATTTTGTACAATTTTGTTCAGTAAATGTGCACAAATGAAATAATCATGAAGAAATCAGCATATCGTGTATTTCACCGTTGCCGTCAAATCTCACTATATGAGCTTGAGTAATGAGACCACCGCTTTACTCAAGACCCGACATGACTTTTTCTGACGACTTGTGGCTAATTTTGAATACTTGAAATCCGATTTTGGTAAATCGGTTAATTTGATGCAAATTTCTACTTGACTAATGGCAAAATGCTAACACGAATGCCAAGAACTAAAGAAACAAAGAAAACTTAAATGAAAAAGAGTACCTATGTACATACTTCAAAGATTTTTTTTACTTTCAATGTGCAAATATCTATCGATCTATGTGTTTTAGATTATCGTGTCGTTCACAAAAAAGTAGCCTAAAGCCACGCCCATATCCCCGAAGAGGTAGGCCATACCGCCATAACGAAAGACCGCTTGCCGGTGACGTGTCCCGGTTCGGAGGGTAAGGTAGTCGGTAAACTTGCTTTTGCTCAAAGCCTAACATCTCGACCTCAGGTTGGCAACGCCCCATAATAACTTTGGTGTCTCTAGGCGGCGTGAATTTCTTAAGTAAGTATCTTCACGCCCATATCCCCGTAGATGTAGGCAGAGGTACAACCAGGGCACCCACGACTAGCCGAAGACACTCAGTCCCACAATGTGATAGGTGGCAAGCCTATCGCCAACCGGGCACATTTCCAATCCCGACCAACATTTTTTTAATTAGAAAATTGGAAAAATCCAATTTTCTTTATGTTGGCCGATCTGGGATTCGAACCCAGGACCTCATGCAGTCAAGTCCAACACCCGGGCCGCTAGACCACACTAAAGTACTTTAGTATTTATTATTCTGTGCCTAAAGACTAAAGGTTTGTTTCTTTTTTTATTATATATTATGAGACACTATCATATTTATTGCAATATGTTCTATCTTCCTAATTGACCGAGTAATCATATTATGCATCAAACGTAAGATACAATACGTGCTCAAATAGGTAGGTA
>NJDC01001615.1:79347-96023 GCA_002245475.1 Calephelis virginiensis
AAAAAGAGTACCTATGTACATACTTCAAAGCTTTTTTTTTTTACTTTCAATGTGCAAATATCTATCGATTTATGTATTTTAGATTATCGTGTCGTTCACAAAGAAGTAGCCTAAAGCCACGCCCATATCCCCGAAGAGGTAGGCAGAGGTATAACCAAGGCACCCACGACTAGCCGAAGACACTCAGTCCCACAATGTGATAGGTGGCAAGCCAACCGGGCACATTTCCAATCCCGGCCAAAATTTTTTTTATATTAGAAAATTGGAAAAATCCAATTTTCTTTATGTTGGCCGACCTGGGATTCGAACCCAGGACCTCATGCAGTCAAGTCCAACACCCGGACCGCTAGACCACACTAAAGTACTTTAGTATTTATTATTCTGTGCCTAAAGACTAAAGGTTTGTTTATTTTTTTATTATATATTATGAGACACTATCATATTTATTGCAATATATTCTATCTTCCTAATTGACGGAGTAATCATATACATCAAACGTAAGATACAATAAGTGCTCAAATAGGTAGGTAGATAAACGATGAATGTTATGATCATAAGTCTTCATAATTTGTGATTATAATAGTAGATAGCAGCGCTGCCACGAGCCGACAACCCTAGCACCATAGGTATCTGGTCACTCTACGCTAGATAGCGACAGAGTTATGCATTAAAAGAGAGTGGGAATACTTAGATTTTTTTTGAAATGGCTAATATGTTGCTAACCGTGAGGTTTTTACAGCTTCACCGGGCCATTTTGGACCGAGCAGAGTGCTCAGCCCGAGACATCATTGTTTAAATGGATTGGACTGTTCCCTACAACGCCAGCGAAAAGGCCTGTCGCCCGGGAGACCGTAGTGCCTCGAGTTAGTGCTACGTTCTGGTTACTGGGTATACTTGATGGAGGAGTAGTGGCGGCTCGTCGCTCAGCGTTAAACGCCAGACGCAAAAGAGATTTTCGTCGCTGAGACCGGCGGCGACGGTGTAGAGTAATTTCTTGTGAATTTGTGTTCGGGTTGGGAGGGAGTCTTGCGTTAGTGGCGGTTATTGGGTCTGGAGGATCCGATACCACATGGCAGGGTTCTCCAAGTTTGGTGGGCACGTTTGCGACCGGTGTGTAGTCACACACGGGTACTAACACCGGCGGGCAGCCGTTATTTTATTAAAGTAACATTTCTATACCTTTCCTTTGATTTCTTAATTTACATGCAATTAACTGACTTTATAGTAATATAGACGTGGAATGGACGTGGCTACTTTTATGCTATTGGAATGATTAGTTTGATCATATAAAAATGGTTTTTCCTTGCTTCGATTAATCGATGATGTACTATTACGTGACCTTTACAAACACCTGTGATAAAAATATAACTACTTAGAAAGTTTCGTAATTTCTAGGTTGTCTAGGGTGTCAGGTTGGAATTATTGTATAGTCTGTTAACAAGTAATAAATATTGACTTTTTACTGCAGTAGTCAACGACTAATCAATATTTTCACTTCATGGATTTTGATGAAATATGCTATAAGTTTGTTTATTTAGTTTTGTGACGAAATCGTCTAAAAAGTGATTTTGCGATTTGCGTTTACATTGCGAACTCTAGCTAAAGCGTAGGAAATACGAGTACGTCAAAATAATTTACTAAGGATAATAAAAAGGCAAACAAAAAGTCCGCACTATCATATATAGATTATATCCTTAAGGTTGATTAACACTAACCATTTTTTATCTTGAAGTAATCAATTTATTGTTTTAAATTAAAAGGTACGTAATTTCTCCTAGTCACTGTTAATTCTTATCCAAATAATTATGCCAGTCAGATTAAGATGGATCGGGAAGGTATGCGCGAAGGCTACACTACCGTAAGCTACTATGGGTCTAACACAAGTTTTGTAAAATGTCACTTTGCTACGAAGTGACATTTTAGTGTTTTTATGAATTAAATAATAGAGAAGGATAAGTACGAACTTAGCTTTATTTGTGATACGCGAAAAATGCGGTTCGAACGACATATTTTTGTTTAGAGTTACCCCTAGGTATTTTGTTGATTTTTCCCAGGGAATTACTCTGCAGAACATTCTGATGGTACTCGGGTTGCGACTGAGTCTCATCCGTTCACTGGGTGTGACGCCCCGATTAAAGTACACCGCTGCACATTTATCGGGGTTTACTTCTATACGCCACTTCCTGAACCAGTTGCCCAGGAGAGTCGCCGCAGTACGGAGAATGTTGCTTATTTGTTCTACGCGACGTTGGGACACATAGAGTCGTGTCGTCTGCGAAGAGGGCTACATGGACTAGCAACGGTCGGGGTACGTCGTTCGTGTACCAGGTGTATATTAAAGGTGAGAGTACTGATTCCTGTGGCACTCCCGCCTCAAGGGGCCTGCTACTAGAGAGAGAGTCCCTTCTACACGAAATCTGAATGTACGATTCGACAAGTAGTCTCGTATGATGAGTACTAGTCTGTCTGGCACACCCTATTCGTACAGCTTATACATTAGGCCATTGTGCTAGACCTTATCGAACGCCTTGGCCACGTCGAAGAATAGCGCTCCCGTGTATATGGAGAGTCGTCGGCCGTCTAGTATGTGCTCCGTGGGGAGTGCACTTGATTTGTACATAAATGGATTGCCCGGAAACCAAATTGCTCATCCATTAACAAATCAAGTGAATATGGCATAATGCTAATAAGACTGATCGGGCGGTAACTACTCGCGACGTTACGGGGTTTACTCGGTTTATGTATTCCTATGACGGTGGCTTTTTTCCACTCGTCCGGAAAGGCACTGCCTGCTAGTAATAATTGAAGATATTTACTAGTAGGTACATGAATGGGGGAGGAAAGTATTTAATTATTCTATTTGAGATACTGTCAGGCCCCGGGCCTTTCTGTTGTGAAGATCTTTAATTAGATCTTTCACTTTGTCGTGGTCGGTGGGAAATACTTAGGTGAATATCTCGTTAGGTACGGAGCGCTTGTATGAGCTGAATTAAAGTTTGTTGCTTAATATAAAAGTCGCTGTTTATATAAATTGTTATGAGAAGAGCTGTTTCTGTACCTTAGTACTTATTATTTTTTGGTTCGGGTTACATTAATCGGGTAAAAACAAAAACATTTTTTATTTTTATTGCGAACATTGTAATATTTACATCAGTTTAAATAAAGTATTACATATAGTTATTAATATAAAAATATTGCACTAGTATTAAAATAATTGATCTACAAAATTGGTATTAGGTTAGTGGTACACCGTACACTGAGTGAGTGACGTCATAGGTATATTTCTAATTTTAAATAATATTACCAGTCAAAACATTAAGTTAAAGCCCAGAACGACAGGCGCTATTATATTTTTATAATATCAAATACGCTATTTGACATATAAAAACGCCATTAAGAAAATAAATCTTTTAGTAACATTTAAAAAAATATTGTTGACAACAAAATAACTAATTTTATCTCATTTATCAATATAAATGAGCAGGATATAATAATGTAGAGAAAAATACTTTGCGTATTTTTTTATCCTACTACTTACTTATTCTGTGTCTTAATGTGTCTGCATAATTGATTTATTGGTATATGTAGTTGTTAAAACTAACAAAGGCGAGATGTTTTTATTTAAATATAATAGTGAACAAACCTGTGTATAATGTATAGGAACATTCTTGACGAAATGTGATTGCTTGGTGAAATATCAAAACTTTACTTTACATTTTTACTAACCACTTTAAGCGAAACAATAATAATTATTGAGTACACAGACCAATACCTCCTATACCTTACAAAAACAAAAAGATATGTTTTGGATTTTTCTAAAACGCTGTGAGAATAATTAACATCAAAATGGCAGGAATTTCAAGTTCTTGCTATAAAAATCAGATTTTCAGAAATCAAAAATCAGATCCGACACCAAAACTTTTACAGTCCCAATAATTTTATGTTCATTGCCAAATAATTTAGCCCTCGTTATGTTTTTTTATCTTATAAAATTTAAATGGTTATAACAACAATAGGAACTTGATAACTTCAAAAACAAATTAATTTTTTTAACGCTTTGTGCCATTTTAATACTTGTCGCCCATCTCATACGCATGCCTTACATTCTCAATACTTTCAGTTTTGGTGAAAAAAAGCACGGATAGTTGTACTGTAGGTACTGACAAAAAAAGGAATTTTAAAAATATTAAAACAATGAGTTTCATCAAATTAAAGAGTTGCCAGTTTACAGTTTTCTGGTAGAATCATCAACATAAATCTCGACTTCATTTTTAGTGCAGTTTTGCCACCTTGACCTTTTTTAACCTTCAAATTTTCAAGTACATGCCCTGTATAGCAGGAAGGTAGGAAAAAGCTTTTTAGTCGAATAAAACTATGTAAGGCTAGACAAAATATAGCTTTATAAGTTTCATTCGACTAATGCATTAAAAAAATGTTTTTGGAAGTATTTTAGAGAAGGATTAGGTATTATAAAATAAGTAGATTTCATTGCAAAGTCAAGAAAATTCGGATTAATAGACATTCTAGAATGGATCATTATTTTCTTTCAAAGGGTTACAAAAGTAATGGTTTTGCCTTTTTCAAATTTTTGTATTTTATTTGTGACTTTGGCTAAAAAAATTACCTCAGAGAACGATAGTAATTATTTATAAAATATTTTTCTTAAACATTTATAATGTTGACTTTTAAACTTTTTATTTTTTATTACATGTTTCTAGCATATGACTTACATAAGACTTGCCCTAAGTAAAATCATCTGATTCGGCAACTTGAAAAATTGTAACTAGAGTGCGCGCCAGATAAGTTTGCACGAGAAAAAGGGTGCTGCTAATGTTGCCAAAGTATATAGAAATATATTTCCCACGAGGTTTTATAAAAAAATCATTTACAAATTACCTTACCGTAAAACTGGAAATGATAATTGGAAATCTCCTCGGTACTGAAAATTTTAAAATTCTTCAGAAAATAACAGGGTAGCAATTCGTTACCGTAGATGCTCTCCTAAATTTTTTTTACAGCATAATTTACCGTGAATCTGGTAACATTCGACAAATGTCATAATACTTGAAACTTTTTCCGCGCGTAAATTCATAAAACTAAAACTTTAAAGATATGATCCTGCTTTCTGCCAATTGTAACTAATTTTGAAGCGATAGGAATGAAACAAAGCCCAATGAGATGAGAAAAATGAAAAAAAATCACTTTAGGGCCCTTTCTTTTTAAACTAAAATTTATAAAGAGCGTAAAGTGTATTGTAAAAAGAAGGTGAAATTTATTTCAGTTATGTCTAAATATTGTGATTTATTTATTATTAGACATTCAAGGTTTTCCCCTTAAAAGTGAATTATGCGTGAATATTGCAACTTTCAAAAATATTTTAACTGAAAATTATGAACTGAGAACTCCTAAATGTTAATTTGAGTTTGAGTCTCGTTAGAATGATATTATTCTGGATGAGACTTCCAGATAATAGAGAATACACTTTATTTATTTTTGACGTGACAACGTCGTATGATTCGATGGACCCAGCTGCACGCACCAACAAACATAAAGCGTTCCATTTAAGGCTTGAAGTGCAAGCGAGAGCGCGGAACGAGCGACAGAGAGGCACAATCCTCCGTTCTTATGACGTTGTCACGTTCAACTATCGTCACTAAACCGACTTTACAGACGACCGCTTTTTATTTGCAATGGTCTTCAAAAACAAAACTTTAAAATAGTTTTTAGAATATTTTGAAATTCAATAAACGCTGATTATAAGCTCAGACTCAGGACTAATTCTCAGATTTTGATGATTTTATTGAAATTCCATAAACTGAATATCTTCATATCCGTGCTTCTAATGCCGATATTTGTCAAAATCAAATTATATGAGGAATTGAGGGTAGTTGATAATAGACCAAAGCGTAGATATAGCGTTCTAAATTTGTGGTCTTATATTTATAAAAAGATTATTCCTTGGTTTTTTCTTCCAATTGTTTAATTCTGGTGGGAACTTGCACTGCGGGTAAGTCGACGCTCTTAGCTCTTCGGCGGCTATTTTGGTTTTCATCTAGTTTGCGCCGCACTTCCGGCGGGAGTGGTTGTAATTCTGGTAAAGTTTGACGCTTTCTGGCTAACTCTGGAGTTCGTAAAGTTCCACCTGGTTTAAAAAAAAACCGAAATGAGTATAATTTAAAGAATTATACATTTTTTACAATCGCAAAAAATCTTATTTGAAGGAAAACATTATTAAAAATATTAATTTATTATTTAGCTAAGCCAAGTGCGAGTCGGTCTCGTATACGACGGGGTTCCTTAGTACCAGTCATAAACTAGGGATATACAACTTGACTAATGGCAAATGCTAGCGCTATTGTCAAAAACTACGCAGTTTTTAGGTGCAAATTAAAATTTCTAATGGGGGATGAAATTTTGTATGAAAATCTTTGAAGTATTAAACAGCTAATCCATAATAATTGTCATCTTTTTCGGCACAGAAATCTAATGCGACAAATCAATATACACCTACTATTTTTTAAATTTTATACCGAATTGTAACTTTTTAAAAAAATGTAACCTCGACTCTTTTTGTGTCAGAATATAGCAAACAATTAACGACTCTTAATACTAAGATTAATGTATTCTAATATGCATATTTTACGAACGGGATTTTTAATACCACAAGCACAGATTATACCCCTAACTTTACCCACCAACGTAGAACACAACAATGTTTTTTATGATATTGGAAGGCAAACAATCAGACGGATTTCCTGATGTTAAGAAATTCACGCCACCTAGATACACCAAAGATGGTAATGGTGCGTTGCCAACCTAAGGCCAGGCTGTTAGGCCTCGAGCAAAAGTAAGTTTACCAGCTACCTTACCCTCCGAACCGGAACACGTCATGACGTTATGGCGGCAGGAATAGGTAAGGCGGTGGTACCAATCCGGGCGAGTCGCTGCTAAACTTTACCACCTAGTCAGATGTCACGGTGTTAGTGACGGTGAGCCTATGCTCGCCTTTTACGAGCTACCTGGCAAGGAAGGCAGATGGTTTATTCTACAAAGGAGCCCGGACCAACACGGGGAAACACTAATGTCATGGCGACAGGATTACAGTAAGTAGTGCAAATCTAGAAAAGTTGAACGTTACCTGAAACAATGGTCAAGTATGACTAAACACATGCTGTCTTTTCTTAATTAAAAAAAATAAAGGCAATGGAATATTTTAGACGCGTCAGATTAGTCCGGACATGTCAACTTGGAACGAAAAGAGATGGAAAATTTTAGACACGTGAGATTAATCTTGAAGTTATCGATCAAAGCTTTCCGAGGAATAGTATAATAGACTAGAAATGTCATGTACAAACTAATTTGGCAACACTAAGTGTTTTGTCTTTGTCTATTACTTTCGTTGAAAGAAGATAGCAATAGTTCAAAATTTTACCCCGTGTTGGTCCAGGCTCCTTTGCAGAATAGATCATCTGCTTTCCCGCCAGACAGCTCGTATAAGGCGAGCATAGGCTTACCGTCACTAACACCGTGATATCTTACTAGGTGGTAGAGTTTCGTAGCGACTCGCCCGGATTAGTACCATCGCCTTACTTATTCCGACCGCCATAACGGAAGACCGCTTGCCGGTGACGTGTCCCGGTTCGGAGGGTAAGGTAGTCGGTAAACTTGCTTTTGCTCGAGGCCTAACATCTCGACCTCAGGTTGGCAACGCCCCATAATAACTTTGGTGTCTCTAGGCGGCGTGAATTTCTTAAGTAAGTATCTTCACGCCCATATCCTCGTAGATGTAGGCAGAGGTACAACCAGGGCACCCACGACTAGCCGAAGACACTAAGTCCCACAATGTGATAGGTGGCAAGCCTATCGCCAACCGGGTACATTTCCAATCCCGAGCAACATTTTTTTATGAGAAAATTGGAAAACCCAAATTTTCTTTTTGTTGCCCGACCCGGGATTTGAACCCGGGACCTCATGCAATCAAGTCCAACGCCTGAACCGCTAGACCACAGAGGCGTGAATTTCTTAATATCAGGAAATCAGTCTTCTTGTTTACCTTCCAATATCATAAAAAAAACTATTTTGTTGCTACAGAAATTCAATCTATTCCTCGGAATACGTTGCTTAATAACCTCACGAGTTGACATGTCTAAAATGTTCCATCTCTTTTCTTTTTATTTCATTAGAAAAAAATAGCGAGCGTCTAAAATAAGTTTATTTCATGCACAGAAGAATCACCATCAATATGTATTTGATAATATAATAGAATGGATACCTTTGCGCCTAGGCGCGTTCTGTTGTGTTTCACACGCTGGAGGCGCGGCTCGGGATAAAAAAGACTCCGTTGGTTTTACTTCTTCACACCCGTCCGCTCGGGTGCGGGCGCCGAGAGATGGAGTGCTGATGAAAAAATAATGCATACTATTTTTAAAAATAAACTCAGACATACAATACGTAACAATGTATAGTACTACTATTTAACTTTTTACACTTTATACTTTTATTTTTAAATTGGCTTACCTAATCTAAATTTAAGCGAAATGATTAATTATGTAATAACAACTCTTTATAGATATCTTCAAAATACATTCGGATTTCCGAAGCTTGACGAATATAGCCGAAGCGCATAATTTAAATAGTACCACTGTATTTGTGTTTTAGTCATGTAATTTGTAGTGAGCATTGTTCTAGGTGAGAGGTCAGCGAAAAAGCACTTGGCAAAGATTACAGGTGCGTCACTGTGCTGTGGCCGGGATGCTAGGCTTATTGTGCAAGTCCTACCCTACCCTTCGGGCTGGAACATGACAGAGTGATTATGGCGGCAGGAATAGATAAGGTGATGCCTCCCTTCAGCAAGTTGCTGCACAGCACTCACCAGCGGTCTTCTTGGTAATGACCTATATTTTAACTGGTGCTCGTCTCTTACCAGCCTCCTGGCAGAGAGGCAGATGGTCTTTTCAACTTGCCCAAACTTGCAACAAAGTTGCTTGCCACCATAACATTACATTGTGGGACTTAGTGTCTTCGGCTAGTCATGAGTGCCCTAGTTCTACCTCTACCCACCTCTTCGGGGATATGGGTGTGAAGACACTTTTTTTTTCAAATCACAAAAAGAATAAATTAAATTGGATAATGCGTTAATAAATTACAGCGCACTTTACATTTTGAAAAAAAAACTACTTAATACACCTTAAGTCTTCTTCAAAGCATCTCTTAAAAAACATTTTTTCTTACCTTTGTTCAACGAGTATTTTGGTGAGACGAGCGACTTCTGCTCTTAGTTGGTGGAGCTCCTTCTCCCGAGCACGAGCTTCTTGTTCGGCGCTTCGTTCACGAGCAGTCAGCCGAGCGCGAATGTCGTCGAAGCTGTTACACATATTACATATATTTGTATTGTACTTGTATTATTAATTAATTGGTGAGAAAGTGGGTTTGAAAATTTAGATAGATGTAGATACCCGCGGAGAACAAGGTTCCACGATGAAATCCCTTGGGAATCATCTGGAATTGGCGTCAAGTCTCTGGAACCTGCGTTGTTTTATATGATGAGGCAGTGGAAAAGCACACTGCTTTCCTGATGGTGAGGGATAACTGTGGCCTTTAGATGCTACAGATGTTATAGACCTTTTGTAGTATTTAGATTTGTGATGTCTGTTATTTCTGATTTTTTACAGAATATATCTCCTTTAAAAAAATATAATTGACAACCTCTTAATTACTTTCAACTATTTTTGACGTGACAACTTCTTATAATTCGATGGAGCCGGCTGCACACACTGAAAAACATGACTCATGCGGTGTTACCTCGCTCTGAGGCGTTCCATTCAAGGCTTGAAGTGCAAGCGAGGGCGCGGAATGAACGACAAAGAGGCACAATCAGCCTCCGCTCTAAACCAACTTTACAGACAACCGCTTTTTCAACTAAGTGTATATTTTGATTATGTTCCTTTCCCTAGATACTCCCTAGCATTCTGGGAGGGCTGGGATACCTATAATATGATTAGAGGATCCCGGAATGGGATCCCAGTCATATTTTAGTCCCGAAATTTTCGGGATTAAATTTCATATATCCCGGGATTTTTTGGATTAATAGTTTTTTAAAAATGAGAATATAAATGTACGTGAAATTGAATGTCCTTACTTTCATTTGACATTTTGACGGCCATCTTGTATACGCTGCTGATTTCATTTGTAATTGCTAACGACCGGTACCACAGTATTACGTGTAAAGACCTCTTTACATCGTGTAAGTATTGATAGTTTATGTCAATTGGTGATAATCAATGATTATTTTTAAAAAACAATCATTAATGTGTTTGAGCGAATATACTCGTAGGTGAAAAATAACGAACGGTATTTTCTGTAGCTTTAAGAGGTTATGTTTATATCAAGGAATATAAGTATTCTTTAGCAAGATACTTAAACGTGTATATACTGAAATGTTCTTTTTATTTCAGTTAAATATTAAGAAGAAAACAATGTGACTATCCAAAGAACGATTTGTGTCAAACATAAAAAAGATGAAGATTGTTGTTTGATATGTGGTCTACTTAATTTAAAATATGAGTACCTATAGACATTTATCTCTTTAGCATATATTTTTTTATAGTAGTCTGAACAAGTTTTAAGAAGTTGATGTTTTTTTGAGTAGTAAAAAAATTAAAAAAACTAGTCAATTCTGTAGTAAGTGTCAGTCCAGTCAGTTTATCAGAATAAGTATAATTTTGTTTTGTTTTCTAAAGATTTAAAAAAAATTTGATTTTGATGTTTTTTAACTGTCTTTTTCTTACCACTTTCTAGAAAATACAATTCACTAATTCGTTCCCGGGATTTGATCCCGGGATCCCGGGATTAGAAAAATCGAACGGGATCGAATCCTCTAGATATGACATGCAGTTGAGGACGTATCCCTTTTCCACAGCATCTAATTTTGTCACTTTTGGCGGGCGGGTTTCAATCACTTTACGGTGAGTCGGGCGTCGTACTTTTTAAAACCATTAGTAAAAACACAAACATTAGTAGATGATTTATAACGTAATATTATTTTAATCAGAATTTTAAGTTTTAATGATCACTGTTGTACATTGTAGATAAATCGAGTCTACTCGCCCAGCAAAATGTTTGGTATGATATTAATATTCATGTCTGCTTACATTTTGTACAAAAGTGAGTCTTCTGTACATATATTCAACATGAAAGCATCGGATCGTGGATATCGTGTAAATAATATTTTTTGATAAGATTCCAAGAAACAAGCTTTCGAAGGCAAGGATGTTAATTCTTCTGTTGATGCGACCATACGCTTCAATCGATGCCACCGGCTTGCTTATCTACATAGACTCGTACGTAAATTAGAAGAAATCCATTATAACTTAGATATGTCAAGCCTCTTATATGTGAAAAGCTTGACATATCTACCTAAGAGTTTGCTACGTAGTCATCATTTTTTCCACTAAAAGTGATTACTGCGTTGCCAATTTTAGGCAACCTAGCTTTCAGGAATCGAAGAAACCGTCAGCTTGTTTGTTTTTAAGAAAAAAAATCGCCCTAGCTAGGTTTTGAAACTGTACCCTTTCGTCTAAAGCCGACAAATGCTCTTATTGAGCAACTGAGGATTAAAATCCTGTGGCGAAATTTTTAATACCTTTCTTTACCGTTAACGCAGGTAGTTATGTCCTATAGATACACAGTTATGAGTACCTACTAGATGAGTTCATCTGGGACCAATTTTTTTTTCTTTAAAATTTGTAAACATTTAAACCCAAGTTCCGGGTAAGCGCTAAAATAAACACTTTAACAAAACTGTAAGTTGAATGGAATGAAAAATGAAAAGAATGGAAAAATGTCTAAATAAAACATAGGTTTTTACTTACAGCTTTCGTAAACAAGCACACTTTCTTGTCAAATGATCAATTTGTTCTTTCGAAGCTCGTTCTAATTGTTTTAGCTTCGCTGCATCTTCTGATTTCTTCTCTCTCAAACCTTTTTCACGGTCCAGTGCCTCTCTATATCGTTAGTAAGGGTAAAACGGGTAAATTAGGCTGTATAGTAATTAAGTATGTGCATATTATGTTAATAAAAAAACAGTATATAAAAAAGTAGGTATTGTGTTGGACAATTTCATATTGCACTCTGTAAAGTTCGCAAGGATTTAATAAGCAGTGTTACCAATATTTTACTTTGTAACATTTTTTGTTACTTTAAGGCTATTTATTTTGGGCATCTATCAAAATCATAATTTATTATTTCATATCCATAATAAAGAAATGTGAATAAATTTAAATAAAACTTATTTACTTTAAATACCCATGTATTTTGAAAAGGAAAGGGGTGTTAATTCATCTGTATGTTAATTTTATTTTTACATAAATAAAGGAAATGTTTGCATATTTCACCAATAAGGAACTGATTTCAATGGTTCTTTTTTGGGAAGGTGATCATTGTTCAAAGATAGTAACGCAAAGTTTGAGTACGATTCGACTAGTTGTTTTTGAGTTGTATTTAGTCAGGTGTCGACCTAACGCTTAAGTCGTCGAATTAATTAGGCGTTGTCAACTATAATTAAATGAGGAAACTAATAAAATAAAACGCACTAGATTTTCGACCTCTTTCTCCTTGAGTTACGTAATTATAATTATTAATTTTTAATAGTTACGTTTATAAATAATAATGAAAGTATGCGACAAAGTACCATCACATTATTTTTTCAAATTCGTGGTAAATAATGAGGTGAGGTAATATCACGAAAAACGTAACGTGGTCGTAACGTGTTTTCTGCTACTTTACTTATTTCATTGTCACGTCGTGACCAGAATTAATTTAGAAGATCACATTTGACATACGTCATTCTTAGTATATATACGTCAAGATAAGTAGTTAAATAGCATTATGTTGACATTTTTATAAATAACGTATTGCATTTTAAACTGAAAAGATTAAGCAAATGTACCTACAAGCTTTGTATAAGGACATGATATATTACAAAGTCATGGTGTCAAATTCGCATGAAGTGCCAAATGTGGTCTGTTAAATTGACCTGACTATGGTAGTGGTTTTGGGTTATACTATATAATAAAATATGCATTAATAAGTATACTTAACTCAAAAACAACTAGTATAAAATTAATGGGGGCCACATTAGAATCGTGAAATAACTTTCCAAATATGTAATATCAAAGTCAAGTCGAGAAATCGCGTGATAATCTCCTCTCTTTGGAGTAGGTTAAAAATAGATAAACAGAACAATGTCTCAAGCAGATGGTAGCGCCAATATAGATACTAAAAGAAACTGTTATAGAATGACTAATATTTTATTTATTTCGAAAAGTAATTTGTGATGTGTGAGATTGAGAATTATAAAAAAAAATGTTAACAGAAATTTTATTATCAAAATAAAAGTACAAAAAAGCACTTAAGTTTATATTTTGAGCAAATACAAAAAATAAGATATAATGGCGACGACAATTAAAAAGCTGATTTACATTATTAATTACGTAATAATGATGACATTGACTGTGTATTTTTAAAAAATATGTAATGTGCTTACAAACAGTACATTGTGATAAGTACAATTAAAGCGTGATCTTATTTATTTTTGAATAATATCATTTACATATTAATTACAAATAAAACAAAGAATGAAGAAATAATGAATTGAGTCAAAACACAGGAAACTGAACACGGCACGGTGTATTTATTATATATATACAATTCTAAATGATGTAGTGTTGAAATATATCTATAAATATAGCATTAATTAATGTGGAGACAGCGAACTGCAATAAAAATGGTGTTTGAACAAAATGAAATGTTGCTACAAGAGTTTTTATCTAGAACTTGTTAAAAGATCTTAATTACAATGTATGAAAAATGTGTTGGTATTAATTTTATTGCGCACTCAACCAAAGTTATCGCGTTCTTCTTTCAACGATAGTACCATAGACAAAAAAGAAAATTGCTGTCAGATTAGTTTGTGCCCAATATTTCTACATTTTTAATAGGTTCCTCGAAAATCGTTGATTTAAACGTCATGAGTTGACATGTTTGGACTAATCTGATATATCAAAATATTCCATCTCTTTTTTTGTTTCATTAGAATAAGATAGCATACACCTAAAACACATATTAAGTTAAGCTGGTGCTCAATTACAACAAATGTCAATTTAAATCGTGGAGTGTTTTAGTATCACTGTATTTCATAATAATTAGGACAGCTGTTAAGATAAATAGAGAAAGAGTAGGTATGTTACGATAAAAAGAGATATTGAATTAGAATGCAATGAATAATGAAGTGACAATTTACATTTTTTGCAGCTTTACTTAGGTTTTATCTTTGGTAGATTTTTATTATAGAAAATGACTACCAAAACACATTCTACGTTTAAATACGCATTTAAATACCTTAATATGCTTAGTTTATAACAACTTTCAGTCAAAAATGGCAGTTACATTTCAAACTTTGAGAAATTAATAACCTACATAGCAACTTTTACAAATGAACAATTACATGTATCCATGTTTTAATGAAAACAAGTGATTATGTTAATATAATACTAACTTAAAAAAAATCTCATTAGATCAAAAAATGAGGTTAATTAACAAGTTTGTTAAAGTTAGTGTTTGCCCTTTTTATAGATTCGAATGTAGAATAAAAGTGCAAGTGAGAGAAAGAAAGTTGCAAGAGCGAGACGGAACGAGCCGACGAGCGCGCATGCGCAAGTTGCCACCGCAGCACCGATGAAGCAGCAGCTGTTGACAATGGCTACTTTAAGCCAACTTATTTACAATTTATTGCACACCAACAAAAGTAATAAAAGTAACATTATTTGTGTCTATGACAGCTATCTAGCAGTCGCATCATAAAGCAAGTCTTTTTGAATGCAACTCCACTAGCATAAATTTATAGAAAAATGCTTGTTGGTGTACAAATACAGGTATATACATCATTTTTATTAAAAATGTAAATACTGCCTTTTGGACAACTTATGAATTTATATATTATAAAAATATATATTATCACTTCATATTTATGTGAAATGGTATTTGATTTTATCTTGTATGATATACTTGTTATTGTTATTGTGAGCATGTTTATTAATAGAAGCTTTTCAAGGGTTCTGAAGTTTTGAAAATCAAATTTGATGGCCACCACGACGCTTTGTACCACGATATAATGTATAGAATGTATATTTACTATGACCTACCTACTGTAAATTAATATTTTCAAATCAATACAATTCATAATTAAGAAATTATATTGAGTGAATTTTTGAAAATCTTCTATTATGTTCTAATGCGTAGTACAGTGATCTTGGTTTTGTTGGTACATTTGGAGTAAAAAGACAAAATTAGTCACGAATATGTATTCATGCATTGTGGTAGCCAAATTCGTCCAAAAGACAATATCGTTTTATTTAAATACTACATTAAAAACTATTAACATGTACAGGAATTTTTTAGTAAGTCGATGAGGACAAATTTTGCTACCAATTGTGATGGGAAGTGTAAGTTATGAAGGGATTTCACATGCGGATACATAAGCTTTGAATATATATTCTAATAAGAAATAAGCATGTTTGTTTTTATAAAGAGTTATCAAAATGACAAATATAGTATTCTTTTACAAGAATTGCTAATTGTTATGAAAAGTAGAAGTTTAGAAATACAAAAAAATGTCTTATGTAAAGTTGGTGCTAAAAATAATTTGGGAGATACGAAAAAATACTGTTTATTCATATTATATTCGTATAAATCAGTGGATTTGTTTCATTCAGTATTTTTTTAAAGGCTGATATAGCTTACTAGTTTAACTTACAATTTTTTAAATAAAATAATAGAATTTAAGAGCTGACTCCTACAGCGCAATTTACGCCTCTAAAACTAGCTGTGAGAGTAAGCTTTTTGATAACTTTAACTATTAAAAAGGAAATAAATTAAGTAGTACAAATAAATTAAGATTGAAATATCATACAACATATTATTTAATAGTTGTTATATTTCTATTATCATAGCCACTCACCATAAAACGTGGGAACCGAGGGTTCTTTCCTTCCCTCAGTCTTCAATAATAGTTTAACAGCTTTATATTTTTAAACATATGCTTATTTCAAAATAAGTTAGAAAATATTTTTTTGGGAATAAATAATGAGGTCATCTAGATACACAAAAAATAAATCAAATTTTACATACCTTAGCTCCTGCTCCGTAACAGCTAATGTTCTGCCACAGGCAGCTGCTTTGATAGATAGTTGTTCATAGTCCGTGGATTTTAGGTGGACTTGGGATTTTAATTCTGAAAAATGTTAATATTATACACGTGTTTGACAGAATCTACTTGGTGTATCCAATGTTAAATATGTCAAGTTTTCTGCTATTTTGAGAATTTGACACCCTTTTGGACACCCTTTTAGCCCTAGCTAACTCAGCTCTATAAAGTTACCCTTTCAATCTTTTTATTATCTAATTGGTTAAACAAGCATTGAGATTACATTTCATTTAATATAATAACAGGCAATCTTGAAAACGGATCACATGATGATGAGTGATACTGTCACCTATGGATACCTATGTTGTGCAGGATATGGTGGGATACTAGTGTACGAGAGAGACGACCAATTTTCTATAAATTTTAAAGAAAGAAAAAATTTCGCCTCAGACAGGATTTGAACCTGTAACCTTTC
>NJDC01001615.1:96416-133095 GCA_002245475.1 Calephelis virginiensis
AGACGAAAGGTTACAGGTTCAAATCCTGTCTGGGGCGAAATTTTTTCTTTCTTTAAAATTTATAGAAAATTTATCCCAAGCACAGGGCAAGTGCTAAAATAAAAATAAGAGACGACCAATGTTACCACGGTTGAAATATCAGGAAAGGCAATCGTTAGTCACCCTAGAACTTTTATTTATCATTAAGTTATTCTTGGTGATATTAGAAAAAAAGTTGGCTGTCGCTTGTACAAGTTTCATCGTAAGTTTGCTGTTAGTCTGTTTTTTAAAGGTATCTGAAACGAAATTACGGAAGATGTCGCCGGCCGCACATAAAGATGTCAATTTTTAATCTATCGTTTAGTCATAATTTTGCATATAAATGTCGACTTATTGATTAATTAACAGCTCATTGACGTTTCTAAGTGCGTCCATAAGCTATTGAAAAGGGAATTACCTGCTATTTCTTCTAAAAGTTCTTTTTCACGTTTGACGCGTTCCTCTTCACCCTCTTGTCGGCATTCTGCTTTCATTCGTTCTAAGCAAGATTCCTTATCTGACATGAACTGTTCCCATTGCTCATCTTTAAGAAAAAACGGATATTAAATCATCTTATCTTGAAAAAATAGAAAGTAAGTCATGTAAATGAATTTTCTGGAAGTGAGTGGCAAAAGTATAGCTAGATTGTTATACTCATCCAAAAAAAACTTTAGCAACTTTTAACCACTAACGAAAGACAACCATCAGCTCTTAAATTTTAGTGGCAGAAATAATTTAGACATTCCAACTTTTTATATGATAAGATAGAGAAGCAAGAGCTCTTATGATGGTAAGAGATGACAGTGACCGTAGCCAGCATTGATGCAAATGTGTCATTTTCTCATGACCAAGATGTCAGGCCAGTTGTGTAAATCTACCTGTCCCTACACTCCGGACCAGAAAATGACACGTGACAGTGTCATGTATGTTGGCAGGAATAGGTACGATGGTGGATTTCTACTTGGACGAGTTACAGCACGGCTCTCTATCACCAGCAGGACCCAACTAACCGTTACTTGCCTCTTACGAGCTGCCTGGAAAGTTGGCAAATAGTCTATTTTACACAGTAGAGAAACATTTCAAACTTTATTTTAATAGCTTAGTAATATCATTAATGTAATGATGATCATTTATTGATGCAATGGTTGGACTATGTGCACTATAATATGATAAAATCCAGTAACATGTTAATTATAAAATAAATAGATTATTCTTCTAGATCGTGACATTTCTTCGCAAATAATAAAAGCAATGAACTTTGAAAAAAAATTAAGCATTTTGAAACCCTACAATTCAACTTAACCTGCATGTGCTGTTCACCGTTAAACAGATGAAGATAGTGGAATCGATAGTGAAAGTTATCGGATATAACTTGTAAACTGTCAGTTTCGGATTACAAAAACAAATTACATGAAAACCGGTTTAACAGTTTTTGCGTACAGGAGTATCAAACAAACAGACAAATTTTTGCATTTGTAACATTAATAGGAAGGATTATTGATGTTTCATATAAATGTAGCGTAAAAAATAAAATAAATAGTTATTAACTTACCCATTTCTATTCGATGTTTCTCTTTTAGTTTGTTAACTTGTTCATTTTTCTCTGCAATTAATTTTAATTTAGTGGTTTCTAAAAGTTTCTTAGCTTCATCAGCTGCGGTTGCTGCTTCTTCTTCTATCACATTCACCTTGTCTGACCATTCTTGTATTAAACGTTCTGGAATTGCGTTATTAATTTTCTTTAGGAAAAAAATAGTATCTTCACGCCCATATCCCCGTAAAGGTAGGCAGAGGCACAATCAGGGCACCCACGACTAGCCGAAGATACTAAGTCTCAAAATGTGATAGGTGGCAAGCCTATCGCCAACCGGGCACATATCCTATCCCGAGCAACATTTTTTTTCTTAGAAAATTTGGAAAAACCCAATTTTCTTTTTGTTGCCCGACCCGGGATTCGAACCCGGGACCTCACGCAGTCAAGTCCAACAACTGAACCGCTAGACCACAGAGGAGAAAAAAATAGTATTTTCGTATATTCTTTCCGAATGATAAATTATTTTTAACCGAGTTAAAAAAAAACGAGGAGGTTATCGATTCGGCTGATATATTTTTTTTTATGTATGTACACCGATTTCTGAACGTTGTTTCTGAACCGATTTACGTAATTATTTTTTTGTTTGATGCGGAATAGTTTCGAATTGATCCCACAAAAATTTGATTCAGGTAGGCCTATTATTTTTTATTTTATAAGCATTTTTTACCTAATTTCGCTTATTCCGATGTTTATTTTATTAAATTCAATCATATCAGCAATAAACTAAAAAGTAAAAAATAATCACGATTTAATAATAATTATATACTACCTATTACTTATATGTGCTACTTACTAATAGGTTTAAAGTCGGTGCCAATCAAATTTGATACTTTCTTATAATATAATTATTAGTTTAAGGCTTGGCACCGACTTCAAACCTACTAGTAAATAAATAGCACCTATAAGTAATAGGTAGTATTTAATCAATATCAAATCTTTATTATTTTTTACTTTTTAGTTTTGAAGTCGGTTTTAATTAAAGAAGTTATTTTTATCTCTCATAGGTATGTTTCCTGCCGTTAAAACATGAGTGTTTGCTATGGATTACATTTATGAGGATTTACATTTCGGCCTACTGCTTGCAGCATATTCAGAATCAGAATCAGAATAATCTTTATTCACTTGAACCATACTCGTATAAGTGGTATTTGTGCGCGTCGACATGTTTATAAACTACCACAGGATCGGAATCGCGGCCTCACACTGAGAAGATCCGGCGAAAGAAACTCAGCGGGCTTGTCTTTTTTCAATAATAATATTTACAATTTAAACTAGATTAAAAATACAAATTACAATACGATTTTAACTTAAATAAAAAGTACAACAAATCACATTACAAATTGCAGTGGGAGATTGAAATCTCATCCCCAAGCATGTTCATCTTCCAAATACTCTGAGACCTTTTTGACATTTTTTTGACATAATTTTGCTTTTATACATTTTTTAAACTTATTTAAAGGTAGATCTCTAATACTTATAGGCAGCTTATTGTAAAAATGTATACATTGACCGAAAAAGGATTTACTAATTTTATGAAGACGAGTTTTGTATAAGGCTAGATTGTTATTATTCCTCGTATTTACATTGTGAACATCGCATTTTTTTGTAAACATACATAGATTTTTTAACGTACATTAAATTCTTAAAAAAGGTTAAAACATTTATTTCTTTGAATTTTTCACGCAGGGAATCCCTTACATTAAGATTATAAATAGCTCTAATAGCTCTTTTTTGTAATACAAATATAGTATTTATATCTGCAGAATTTCCCCAAAGAAGTATCCCATAAGACATTTAACTATGAAAATATCTAAAATACACTATTCGGACCATTTCAACATCTATTAATACTCTTATTTTTTTTTACTGCAAATGCTGCTGAACTAAGCCTATTTGCCAATTTCTCAATATGAGGGTTGTAATTTATTATCAATTATGATGCCTAAAAAGACAGTGGAATCAACCAGATCCAGTTTAGATCCATTTAGTTGTACATTGAAATCTACTAGCCTAACATTGGGCATTGAAAATCTAACACATTTTGTCTTATTACCCTTTAAAAGAAGATTGTTAACTGTGAACCAATGTACTACTTTGGATATCAATCAATAATTAAGTTTTTTTTACAATATCTCGATTGCTTTAGATCGTATAATTCAAATAAATATTGTCATGATATTATCAAAGTAGATGGGCGTACCTTTTTCCCTTTCAAATCTTTCGTTCATATTTTCAATATTATTTGCATAAGTAATATCAGCTTTGTCGAGGAGATGTCTCAGTTGCATAATGTCCCAATCAGCTTTGCTATGGGCTTCAGCGATGGCACTTTCAAATTGTGATTCCTTAGCCGCCAATACTTCTTTGAGATTTTCAAACTGTGAAATAATTATATAAATCATTATTTTATTTAAAGTTTATTTATTAATTACTAGTTAATTTAGATCCATTTTATTGACGGTTTCTAAACACTTTTGATACCTACATTTAGTTAAAGATAACTGATTTGGGATTTTTGGAATTTAGGAGTTTAAATCATACTAGCTTAGTCTTTTTCCAACGAACGGCAACACAAATGAAAAATCTTTACTTCAGCTTTTGATGGACTCTGATACTCGCCATCATATTAACACCTTGCTCGTTTGCATTCTCTCTTTTAATAAAATTCGTATTCTTAAAGCTTCACTGCACTTTTATAGAATTTTCTTGTTGTATGCTCTCAACTTTGCCAAAGTACATAGGTACCAAGTACTTCTAGTGGCATAAGACGTACCTGTAGACGAGTCTCTTTTCTAATCAAATATAGATATATATTTATTTTTACAAAAGTTGACATGTATCCACAAAAGTTTATTCTTATTATGCTAAAAGTAGAGTAAAGACTAATCTTGCTTACTATGGATATTTAAGAGTTAACAGTGTTACCTTTTACTTAGTTTAATAGCACAAGAAGGGACACCCGTAGAAACTACGAACGGGACAAGAAGGGACGTCAGTTACTTATTTCTGCCGCCATAACGTCATGACGTGTTCCGGTTCAGAGAGTAAGGTAGCCGGTAAAATTAATTTTGCTCGAGGCCTAACATCCCGGCCCCAGGTTGGCAATGCACCATTACCACCTTTGATGTCTCTAGGCGGTGTGGATTTCTTACCATCAGGAAATCCGTCTGATTATTTGCTTTCCAATATCACAAAAAAGGAAATTTTGGGAGTTACTAAATATTCCAATTCTAGGACTAAAGGGCCACTAAAATTCTCGAATAGTCTTAATGACATCATCTAAATCTAGATAAATTGCTCTAGCGAAAGCGGAATCTTTTAAAATTATTTACTTTTCCAACGGTACCTAAATCATCCAATGAAACTAAACTATAAAACTATGAACGCCGTGATATTGTTACTTACTCTGGCAGAGAGTTCTTTGAACTTCCGTTCAGCATTTTTAGCATCCTTTTCATTGTCTGCTCTCAGTTGCGCCAAAGCACACCTGGTTCTTTCAGCATGAGCTCTTTCCATGGTTGCTCTGGCACTTGCAGCGCTTGCTAACGCTTCTGAATGCTCAGCTTTAAGTTCTGTTATTTTGTCTTGGTGCTGGAGTTCTAAGCGTTTAATTGCCTGAAATCAGAAAATATTTTTATTTTCCCCTCCCTCCACCCCTACAGATTCTATAAACAATGATAAAGCAAACAGTATTGTGTCTTTAACTTGATCGATTATTGTAGTACGTTTTCTACTAGTTTTCTAGTAGTGTAGCTACTATTTAAAGCGAAATGCAAGGCACGTCAAAAAGTCGAGGACACGAGGCTCCCTAAGTATATTTTTCTCAATCTCCGTATAAGCTTGCCCCCATCTAGGCCATCGGCTGGCGACGCTCTTTTGTACCCAAATATGTCGTCTAAATGTATATGTTTGATTGACCTTGTCATTAAAAAGCATATGAAACCTTGAAAACAGGCACGGAATGAACTACTCCGAATTTAATAGGTAGTATTACCTATCCCGTGTGCAACTCCAGGTATTTCTTTTTAATGGAATTTATGTGATAAAAAGCATATATTAATATGTCCTTATACTGTATATTCTATTCCGTCCCGAATTTGTAGTTGTAAGATAGAAATTTGTTACAAATCTGTTTTTCGTCGTATGTTTATTGTATACTGATAAAATTATCTTGTCTTATATATAAAATTCTCGTGTCACAATGTTAGTCTGCATACTCCTCCGAAACGGCTTGACCGATTCCTCTGAAATTTGGTAAGCATATTGGGTAGGTCTGAGAATCGGCTAACATCTATTTTTCATACCCCTTAGTGATAAGGGTGACTCACCCCATTTTTTTTAAATAAATCACATTAAAAATATAGCAGAACAACGTCTGCGGGGTCAGCTAGTTCTTTCTATAAATTTAAAATAATTAAAAATGGAAAATATACCTGTAAATGCTGTTCCTCTCTATCCTTAAGTATCCTGGCCTCTTTCTCTAAAAGATCCTTTAATCTGTGCACTTCTAGTTTGAGAGCCTCTTCTCTTGTCTCTATTTTCTGAAGTTGGAGAGTGAGAGACTGAACAGATCTTTGTTGCTCTGTCGCTAGACCTCTCAACTGTTGGAGTTCTGCGATGTGGGATGGAGTAGGTGGGGAGGATTTTAGCTTCTCCACTGTTTCTGTCAACTGGAAAGAAGTTAAAATGATTTGTCTGCAAAATTAATAAGTCGTTGAAAAATGATTACCAATCCTAACAACTTCATCATGAATTTTAAGCTTAACCTATATTAAACAAAATTATGGTGTGCTGCAAACTTGTAGCGTCTTTGAGAAATTTTACCAGCTACCGAAACCTACAAATCAGAACACTACATGACAAGATAAGACAGGATTTTGGTCACTGTGCCTACACCATGATATGACTCGTAACATACATGGAAATCATCACCGATGTGATGACCGCCTCGTTGATCGAGTGGCTAGCGAACTCGCCTATCTACATCGACTTACCGCGAGGCTCGGGTTCGTTTCTTGACAGGGGCAGGCATTTGTTTGATGAACATTTAGATGTCTGCATTTCCGGGTCTGGGTGTTTGTTAAATTTATTCTGGTATCTATTTAAGTATTTCTATGTATACTATCGTTGACTAACACCCATAACACAAGCATATAATTTGCTTACTTTGGGGTTAGATTCAATTAGTGTAAGTTGTCCAGGGATAAAAAAAAGATGTCAAGCACAGATGTAGAAACGTAGTAAAAATTAAAGTTTTGTCATCTTTGCAACACCAAAATCCAATGTTGATCAGCTAAATGACACAATATCAATTATCGCCTTTGTGGTCCAGGTGTTGGACTTGACTTCATGAGGTCCCGGGTTCGATTGCCGGGTCGGGAAACAAAAAGAAAATTTGGTTTACCCAATTTTCTAATAAAAAAAAAATGTTGCTCGTGGTTGGATATGTGCCCGGTTGGCGATAGGCTCGCCACCTATTACATTGCGGGTCTCAGTGTCTTCGGCTATTGTCCCTGCTAGTACCTCTGCCTACCTCTTCGGGCACATGGGCGTGAAGATACTTTACACAATATAAATAATCTACTAACCATATTTCCCGCAACGCTGAAAGGATTGTTGCAGTCTATACAACAACAAACATACGGATATTTGATCTCTTCAGCGATCGAAGGGCATTAAAGCATACAAGCCTAATTCCAGCGACCAACCCCGAGATTCGGAATCGATTCCTGACGAGGGCAGGCATTTTTGTAATGCTCATTTAGATGTCTGCATTTCGATTATTAGAATCGTTGACCCATTATACAAGCACATAATTTGCTCGCTTTGGAGTTTCTCGAGTTCCCGTCTCTTACTTGGACGCAGTAAACATTTTATTGAATTCGATGACTGAAATGACAGCATTGCTTAAGCCGGCAACGGTTCAATACTCACCTCTCTGTTAATTTTGTCGGTGTCGCGGCTCCTCTTCTCGAGCTCTCGCATCTTCCACTCGCAGTCGGCGAGCATGCGCTCGGCGCGTGCCGCCGCCTGCGAGCGAGCCGCCTCGTGCGCGAGCCGCCATTTCTGAGTGTTGGCCTCTTCTGCTTCTAATGCCTGCATGAATTTTATAGAATTTAATGGAGCTGACTTCATTTCCCACTCGTTGAATAATCTTTAGATTAACAGATTATTCCACTAGTTCCCGTACGAATTAGGCAGAGTATATCCAGTGCCAAATGTCGCAAATCTTGTACACCTTCCTAGCTGCCACATTCGTGAGTATTTACAAGCAAATTACAAACTCACAGGTTTCGGAGATTCTCGACACAGTAGCGGTTTTTGTAATAGCACCGCCCTGGGCGTAATTTATGCGGCGCCCCCTACGTGCTGTTCAAAACCATACTACAAGGTAAATAATATATAGCGTACAGGATCTGACGCCCCTTTACATCTTGGCGCCCTGGGCGGTTGCCCGACCGTGCCACGCCCGAACGCCTGCGCCGTCCCTGTCGCGACACCACCCCACGATAAAACACGAATGATTTGATCGTTAAATTTTACCTAACCACTGTCACATTTTTAGTTTAGTTTATCCTTAAACACTAAAAATATGTGAATCCTTACAGGCACGTATTTAGTCTAGTCTAGTCTAGTTTAGTCACGGCCACCCATAGAATTTGCCAAGTACAAGCTGAAGTATGAATACGCTTACGCTCGATATAATTATAGACTAGGTGTTTGAGGCTCTTTAATATATTGTGGGGTATAGACGTAGGCAAAGCGTGGACATTATACCTATAACATCATCATCATTATCATCAGCATATCATCTACTTTGAATAATGGATGTGTGTCGTCACAAGTCTATTAGGGATGTTGGCATTGCCATAATGGTGGATCTGCTTGAACTCTTGTTGGTCAACAATGAATTGTAATAAATCCCGAGCCTTACCTCCCTCGCTCTTTGTTCCTGTAATCTCTTTTCTTGCTCTAATCTCTCCTTGTCTCTCTCCAATGCCTGGACTCGGGACTCCAGTTCCGCATGATGATTTTGTGAATCTTCCAATTCTGATCTTAGTTGACGTATGGTTTCATCTGCAACCGTTTTCATTAATGGATTTTTTATTCGAAACCGAAGCCAAAACCGAACTTTCGGCCTTGCTCTCAGTTTTGACCGAAACCGAAACCAAAACTTGCCTTATACTGGGTGCCAAAGTAGACCATTAGGAAGCCTGAGCGTGGTGGCCATACGCACCTGTGTAGCTTATGTTAAAAAAATGTGATTGCGAATTTTTTTTTTAACCTACATAACTAAAAAAACATTACTATATTTTATCGACGTTAGCAAACCCTCTTCTACTAAAATCACCTTTAAAAAAGTCTAGTCTAGACTATGCCATAGGCTTAAATAGGCTTACTTTACGCCTAATCTAACTGCGAAAAAAATTTGAAGTTAGATTTTTAAATTTTTTCTTGCGTATGGTTACCACGCTCTGGTTTCCTAAGGGTCTAGTGGGGCACCCTGTATATATTACAAATTTCTATTGTTACTAAAATCTAGTGTACTTTTACCACTAAATAACCTACTTATAATACGTACACATACATACATAGGTAACTAGTAGTGTCAAATGTCAAATAAAATCCTATTAATATTATAAATGCGAAAGTTTGTAAGTATGTATGTATGGATGTTTGTTACTCTTTCACGCTCGAATGGCTGAACGGATTTGTCTGAAATTTGGAAGACAGATAGATTGTGACCTGGATTAACATATAGGCTGTTTTTAATCCCGATCGCACACCGGGTTTCTGTGAAAACGCGGGCGAAGCCGCAGGTAGCAGCTAGTAAGAAAATGTAAAAAGGCAATCATAGGAAACATATTCATTTATTTTTTTATAAACCGGAACCGAAACTGAAATCTAAATTTTAGGGCCCCAAACTGACTGCTACCGAAACCGAAGCCGAAACTTTCGGTCGGTCACTTTGTGTATTGAAACCAGAAACAGGGATCTTAAGCCAATTTTCTGGTTGCCCTTCTCTACATTCAGGAATATATAGTATTTGAGTTTGATATTGTATATTAAATACATACATACATACATACATATCTTCACGCCAAGTCCCTTACGGGGTAGGCAGAGAGTATCGAGTGCCAGACCTCACGATCCTGACAAACCTGTCTTGCTTCCTTCACATTCATAACCCTTTTCATACAAACACGCCGGTTTATTGTATATTAGAGCTACAGTAACATATTACTTTGTACCAGCTATTTACCCGCCACTTCGTCTGCTAAGAATATATTTTCGTATAAACTTTTCTCCAAAGTGGTAAGCTTGAACGCGGTCCTATATCAAATTGTATCATAATCGGATCAGCGGTTTAGACGTGAAAGAGCAATAGTCAGACAGACGAACTATTGCATTTATAACATTAGTATGAATTAACACGGTAAATTGCATATTTATAGAACTCGAGCAGCTAAAAGTCTATATCTTATTTTTCAAGTTGTTTAATCCATAATTTATCCTATTATATATATATATATATATCCTATCCATAATATTATAAATGCGAAAGTTTGTAAGTATGTATGTATGGATGTTTGTTACTCTTTCACGCTCGAATGGCTGAACGGATTTGTCTGAAATTTGGAAGACAGATAGATTGTGACCTGGATTAACATATAGGCTATTTTTAATCCCGATCGCACACCGGGTTTCTGTGAAAACGCGGGCGAAGCCGCAGGTAGCAGCTAGTTATTTAATATAACAAATACAAAAGTCTGTCGGCGCTTTAGCTCTGAAACCGGATTTCAGAGCTAAAGCCCAATATCAACCCCAACGGACTAAAACGGGGAACGAAAGTTTGTATGAAAATCGTTTCAATGCTGACAAAGTAACAGGTAAACAGTAATTCACAAATAAAATTGGTAAGCTCACCATTTCGCCGTTGCAGTTGGTCAGCCAAGTCCGCAGAACAACTTCTGGCAGCTGTAAGTTCTTCTTCTAAAGACCTGCTTCTTTGTCGAACCAATTCAGACTCTTTGTAAGCTGCTGCGAGGTCACATTTCAATTCTGAAAACAAAATTGGAATTTTTATATACAGAATTTAGCTGCCAGTTTTCCCACAGTCCCTATGACTGACTGTCATACTCAGCATGTGGACGCCCTTATGACGGTAGGTTTTGCTGTTAGTTTTCTCAGTCACTTGTTCCACTAGTTGTTTGAATGATGATTTATTAATGAATTTTAATGCATTTTAGAATGCATGTTTTTTTATTTTTTGTGTATGTTGGTTAAGCTATTACTTGTCCAATAGCCTACAAATTTCGATGGTTCTTTTTTAAAAATACTAGTGGTTGCCCTTCGGTCGAAATTCGACCAGAATAAATTTTAATATCTTGTTGATAAGAACGCCATCTTCAATTCTTAAGACCAACTACTTTGTTTCCAAACTTTTTAGTGCGCCATCTGTGATCTTTTATCGTTATCATCAATATATTTGATTGTGTGTGTCAAATGCACGGTAGTGTGGGTAATGTTTTATTTATTTATTTAATGTACTTTATAAGCATTATTATTGAAAAATATTAGCGTTCTGCACTTCCCCTACACATAAACTATAAGTGTCCCAAATTTTATGCTTCTCCGTCGGTGCAATTTACGTAAAAAGGGATCCAAAGTTTTGGCATCATCATATAAACATCAATCGCCGCCTTATAAGTTACACGCTAAGTTATCCGTCAGTAGATGTATAACTGACAGCAAAACCTATCATGTATTGGCAGGCTTAAGAGATGACTGATCTTTGTATGATGTCGATACCATTATATTTGTTATCAAACATTCAACTGTAGTTCATGACTGATGGAACTGACTGACGCCTAACCTAAACCATGTAATAGATTTCACAGTCATATTTCACGAAAATAGAAAAATGTCATCACTACATAGTATAAACAAACTCACTTCCCATAGGAAATGAGTTTGTTTTGAAGACATAGGGACATACCCTATGTCCCTTTGTATGCTTACATTTTTAAAACTACGCAACGGATTTTGATGCGGTTTTTTTACTAGATAAAGTTATTGAAGAGGAAGGTTTATATGTATATTTCATAAACGTGCGAAGCCGGGGCGGGCCGCTAGTCGTAAATAAAACAACGAAGGTAATATGTGTCACGGTGTATATTTTTGGATTAATTCAAAAATTTTACTGTTTGTCCGTGTGTCCGCGAAGGATGCGGATGCGTAAAAGTGCGCGTACCTACGCGTGCGTGCGGTTTGCAGTAGCGAATTAAGAGTTTCCGAGGCCCTTAGCACAAAGGCTGTGTAGGCCCGCGGGCAGGTTGCGCACTCGGTCGGTCGGTGGTTGTATGCGAAGGGGAGTATCGCTATATTGGAAGCTACTAAATAAAAAATAATAAATTGGTGTTCACGCGGAAACATCAAAATCCATTAATAGTTGACGAAGAATGCAAAAAAAAAAACCTACAGAAGCATCCTGAACCATTTTTTGAGACGGTTCAAAATAACCTTTTCGTGAAGTCCGTTTTGGCATCTACAGGTTTATGCGTTTTTCAATCACTGACTATAAGTATTTGAAAATAACTCATTAGTCATTCAACTGAGAACAAAGAAATATTTTTGGAATGAAGTGTTTTACTGAGTATTTATAAATGAGTTCCAATTGGCAAAGACTTGATTTATTGACAAATTTATCATGGAAAGTTTATATGTTGCACAAGATTTAAAAAAAATACTCATTAGTTTTAATTTGATTTAGTGACGTTCGAGATACATGCGGACTTGACTTGTTGAGATCCCGGGTTCGATCCCTGGGTCGAGCGAAAAAAATTGGAAATTATGTATTTTCAATTTTCTAATAAAAATACGTTTCCCGAGATTGGATTTGAGCCCGGTTGGCGACCGACTTGCCACCTATTCACATTGTGGGACTTTATCTTTGCCTAGTCGTGAGTGCCCTGGTTGTGCTCATACAATTAAGTACAGTTTTTTAATATACAGATAATATTATGATTTCTATAATTTTTTAAAGAAAGAAAAAATTTCGCCCCAGACAGGATTTGAACCTGTAACCTTTCGTCTCAAGCCGACGAATGCTCTAACCAATTGAGCTACTGAGGATTCAAGTCCCGTGGCGAAATTTTTAATTCCTTTCTAACCCGTTAACGCGGGTAGTTATGTCCTATAGATACACAATTCTGAGTACCCACCAAATGAGTTCATCATTATAGATGAAATTCACATTTTATATCATATGTTTACATTGAATATCGACATTGTAAATTTAAGAAGATATACACATTTGAAATATAACAAACATGTAAAACACATATCCCTTGCTTTCAGACGATAAAAAAAGCAAAACGTCAAATGTCAGATGTCTAATAGTAAACATTAATTCAGGGATTAATTCCTCATTCCCCTCGAGGTCACCATTGGAGAAGTGCCAACGGACTTTCGTCTGGTTGCAGCGAGTCTTTGTTTCACCTTCTCAGTTTGTTGACTTACCTACCTCGAAAGTCGAATCGAATTTCGACTCGAAAAAATGTATAAAAAAGGAGATAGCTGTCAAACAGAATGCATGTTTTTTTATTTTTTTGTATGTTGGTTGCGCGATTACGCGTCCAGGGTACAAATTTCGATGGTTCTTTTTTAAAAGTACTAGTGGTCGCCCTTTGGTCGAAATTTGACCTTAATAAATTTTAATATCTTGTTATAAGAACGCCATCTTCATTTCTCAAGATCAACTACTTTGTTTCCAAACTTTTTAGTGCGCCATCTGTGATCTTTTATCGTGATCATCAATATTTTTTTTTTGTGTGTCAAATGCACGGTAGTGTGGGTAATGTTTTATTTATTGATTTAATGTACTTTATAAGCATTATTATTGAAAAATATTAGCGTTCTGCACTTCTCGTACATATAAACTTAAGTGTGCCAAATTTTATTTATTTATTTATAAATTACCTAAAATATAGGTGACCACGTATTAATATATAGTTAAGATGAGTAATCGCATAACAAATACAATAGGGTTACTCTTGAATCTGGATTTTATAAAAATTTAAAATTGGAATCAGATTTGCCAGTTTAAGTACTCTTGAACACAATACTAGCGGATGATTAAAATTTAGTTAATAGTAAACAATAAATTGTTTTATCGGTTTCTATGATTTTTTTTGGAGCAGCGCGAGCGTCTCGGGAATTAGGGAGATTAACTATTATTATTATCGGAGTCTCCTGGATATTCCGTTACGGCTGGTAATCCTAAACATGAGCAATATTGAAGAACTTACGTTCAATTTCCTGGTCCTTCGTCTCAATCTCCTTTCTGTAGGCCGCTATGAGGTCCCTCGCTCTCTCTGCTTCATTGCACCTGGTGTCAGCTAGCTCCGTCAGAGCTGCAACTTGAGACTGGAATCTGCTCTCCTGGGAGACCAGGGTTTTCCTGAAAATTTATAAAAATGTGTCAAAACATGCGAAATATAAACTTTTGTTTCTGAAAGAAATCGAAAATTTCACCATTACATTATCACTTTATTTTATGACAATGGGAGGCAAACAAGTAGACAGATTTCCTGATGGTAAGAAATTTACCTCGCCTAGAGACACCAAAGGTGCTAATGGTGCGTTGCCAACCTGGGGCCGGGATGTTAGGCCTCGAGCAAAAGTAAACTTACCGGCTACTTTACCCTCCGAACCGGAACACGTCAATGACAAGCACTGACGTTATGACGGCAGGAATAGGTAAGCTAATCTGGGTGAGTCGCTGCTAATTGCTTTGACGTCACTCGAAAAAAGACAAGGTTCTCAATTTGACTGTATGTTTATTTTTTGAAATTGTATCTCTTAAAGGCGCGTTTTGAAATAAACTCGGCCAAGTGCGGGTTGGACTCGCCCATGACGGATTTCGACTTCCGACTTCCGACTTCGTCAATCATAATTCAAAAGTTCTTTCAGGTCATTTCATATTTCCTATACATTATACAGCTGTTGCGGTTTGTCACTTCTGCAATTTACGCAGATTCATAATATCAAATACATTATGTTATAAGTAGGGTTGCCAACCATAATTTATAATAACGTATCATACTTTATTTTTGGTAATTATACTTTATAATTTTGTATACAAATAAAGTATGCAAAAATATTTTTTTTCAACCTTTACTACGATGCGTAACATAAAATACATACTTATTATGAAAAGTACAGTTGAAAAATGGCAATATATACCTACTTAAAAATGCATCTGATAGCTTAAAAAATATAAAAAAGTTATTTCTTACCTACTCTCCATTCCTGCCACTTCAGCTTTCACTGAAAGTGTTTTTTTTGTAATAAATCAAAAGTGATAGGAAGAGACAAAAAGAGCATAATTTATTTTATTGATCAATCAATTAAAAATGAATTGTTTATTTATTTAAATTGAAATTATGTCGATTTTCAATCAAGCTTTGCAACATTTCAAGATAAAAAAAATCGTATGGGCTTAAAGCATACAAAAGTACGTAGCAACATAATATTTGAAAAAACACATTTTTCTGTTATACTTTATTTTTTCCTTATCCAAACCAGTTTATACGTTTTTTTGGTGAAAAAAGTTGGCAACCCTTGTTATAAGGCTTATGCTAAACGGATGCACGATTCTAAACTACACAATTTTGACAGTGAAGAACACTTGTTTCGAGTGTTGGTATTACGGTACCTATTGAAAAAGCACTACTTACTAAGTCTCGTTTAAAACAATTTTCGGTGGCAGTTTATACGGTAATGTAGATAATATATTACTTTTGTTATATCGTTCTCTTATTTTAAAATTTACAGGGTGTGTACGTGTGCCCTCCATATTTTACCACTTTGGTAGTGTTTCTCACGCAAACTATTCAGCTTAGAAAAAATTATAGCAGAAACCTTAATATCATTTTTGCAGACCTATCCATAGACACCCTATGGATTCGGTGAAAAAAAATTTAGTATTAGTTCTAAGTACAGGGAACCCCCAAAATCTATTGTTAATTTTCTATTTTTGTGTAAAAATCTTAATGCGGTTCACAGAATATGTAAGCTCTTAGAGTTTCGGAACAAACTGGCTGTGATATACGGATGGACAAACAGACAGACATGACGAATCTATATGGGTCCTGTTTTTGGATACGGAACCGTAAAAATAATGAAAGTGAAATTTTCTGAGAGTGAAATTAATGAAAGTGAAAGATGCGCGCGCATCTGTGACACAAAAGTAACATCATGAAGTCGCCTGTTTCAGAAATATGTTTCTACATTCACACACGTCTTTTAGTTTTATACAAGTGCAAATTATATAATATATTCCTTACACTTTTTTAAGCTTTTTTTTGTACTTCCTTTACCAAGTATAACTTCCCACGCGCATGTATATAAGAGCACTCACCCATTTTTTAGATTTATTGCATTATTATAATAGTGATTACTCTGCCAATAACAAACCATAAACATTTCATCATGTTCCGATTAGTTGTATACATATAATTCATATTTTTAAATGAAAAAACACGTGTACTTTTTTACGTACCACTTATAATTTATTATTTTATAAATAGCCTAACTTATAAGCGAAACCGGTAGGCTATTTATAAAATAATAAATTGTAAGTGATACGTAAAACAGTACAAGTGTTTCTTCATTTAAAAATAGGAATATTTGGAAGTTTTACCAAGCGTTGACAATGGAAATTACAAATGTCTACATACAAGTCGTACAGTAGTACTATTTAAATTATACGCTTCGGCTATATTCGTGAAGCTTCGGAAATCCGAATGTATTTTAAAGATATCTATATAGAGTTGTTATTACACATAATTAATCATCTCGCTTAAATTTAGATTAGTTCAGCCTATTTTAAAATAAAAGTATAAAGTGTAAAAAGAGTGAAAGGTGTAAAGCCGAAGCGCATAATTTAAATAGTAGTACTGTACTTCTCAATAAATTTTCGTTTATGTAGACGATATAATCATTGACGAAAATTAAATTAAATTATTTGCACACAGATACAAAGTCCCCCAATATGATATGTGGCAAGCCTATCGCCAACGGGGCACATATTCAATCCAACATTTTTATTTTTATTAGAAAATTGGAAATACCCCATTTTCTTATGACATCATAACGTGATAGGTGGCAATGCAACATTTTTATTTGTATTAGAAAATTGGAAATATCCCATTTTTTTGTTGCTTGACCCGGGTTTCGAACCCGGGACCGCTAGACCACAAAATATGCGGAATTTAATACAATATAAACTAATATTAGTAGCAAAAATAGTTTGTGTGTGTGTGTGTGCGTGTGTGTGTAAGTGTGTGTGTGCGCGTGTGTGCGTATTTTAATTTAAACAGTTTGAAAAAAAATATTTAAATTTATTACACAATTTTTAATTAAACAAATTTATATTTGACAGTTACAAAATTACCAGAGATTAGTAATATCTTTGGTATTACGAAATTAATAATTTATGAAATCAATTTAAAAATATGACTATGTTTCTACTATAAAGCTATAAAATAAGTTTTTTTTTAATGTGCTAAGATTAAGTTTAAGCAAACGGATCTGTAGGATTACTCTTGCATCTCGATTTCATTCAAATTGGAAGTTTGAATCCGATAATATGTCATTTTTCCTATGACCTATGTTTTTGTAGTTACTCTTGAACACAGTACTAGCTTATTTTCAACATTTAGTTTGGTAAGAAACAGCGAATCCGATAAAAAAATAATCTATTAATTCGTTAGCATTGTGTTCAATTTGAAAGTGAAATCGGGTTATTTTAGGAAGGTATTCTTCCTCATTTCACTTTCAAATTTTCACGAAATAGAGATGAGATTATTTTCTGGATAAATTACACAATTTGACGTAACCCTAAAGAAAATAAATTGGGTTGTGTTATGGGTGTTAGTCAAGGAAACTAACTGAACATAGAAATACGAGGGTGAATCCAAAAGTTCACGGCCTAACCTACATGGAGCTATGACATATTTTTAAAACCTACCGTCATTTGTTAGTATGTGTCATATTGATTTATTTTGCGCAGTTTCATTCCGATACTGCAGAATATAAATTTTCTGTGATTATTTGTTTGAAGCAATCTGACGCAATTTTCAATAATGGAGAAAATTGAACACCGTGCAGTCATTAAGTACCTCAATAAAAAAGGCCTATCACCAAAAAACATCCATCAAGATATGGTGAGCACTTTGAGGGAGTCTGCTCCATCGTATTCCAGTGTCAAGAAGTGGGTAGCTGAGTTTAGGCGCGGTTGTGAGAGCATCAAAGATGATCCTAGGAGTGGAAGGCCTACATCCTCTACCACGAAAGAAAACATCGATAAAATTTGTGATCTCGTACTGGGTGACCGACGTTTGACCATTGGTTGGTTTGACCGAGGTTGCTTTCAGCTGAACAAAAACGAGTTCGATACACAATTTCGCGAGACTGTTTGGAACTTTTTGAGACTGATCCCGAAGACTTTTTGTCTAGATTTGTTACCATGGATGAAAGCTGGGTTCACCACCATACTCCTGAATCAAAGCAACAATCTAAACAGTGGAAAAGATCAGACTCTCCTACACCGAAAAAGGCTAAGGTCGTTTTATCGACTAACAAAGTCATGGCTTCTGTTTTTTGGGATGCGAAGTGCATTGTTTTTGTAGATTATTTACCGAAAGGTCAAACTATAAATTCTAGTTATTATTGTAACCTTTTACGAAGACTCCGGGAAGAAATAAAAGAAAAAAGTCCGGGAATGTTGCGTAAGAAATTTTTGTTTCATCAAGACAATGCACGTGTTCACATTTTGGTTGAAACAATGTCTGTAATCCATGATTGTGGCTACAAATTGCTGCCCCATCCACCTTATTCGCAGGATTTAGCCCCCTCGGATTATCATTTATTTCCAAATTTAAAAAAACACTTGGGTGGCTCCAAATTTTCGACCAAAGATGAGGTGATAGTCGCAGTAAACGACTATTTCGCCGACCTTCCGGAATCTTTTTTTTTCAAGGGGATAAAAAAGTTGCAGGTCAGTTGGAAGAAGTGTGTTGAGCTAGATGGAGACTATGTCGAAAAATAAAAATAAATTTAGACCCATTTTTCTTTCATTTTCTTGGTCGGGCTTAGAACTTTTGGATCCACCCGCGTACTTAAATACGTAAGTACAGTACTACTATTTAAATTATACGCTTCGGCTTTGCACTTTGTACTATTTTTACACTTTATACTTTTATTTTTAAATTAACTGACCTAATCTAAATTTAAGGAAAATGATTAATTATGTGTAATAACAACTCTGTATGGATATCTTTAAAATACATTCGGATTTCCGAAGCCTGACGAATATAGCCGAAGCGCATAATTTAAGTAGTACATATGTATACAAATTCCGATGAAGTTGTAAATATAGCAAAAAAAATACCAATATAAATTTAATAAACATCTAGACCCAGAAATGCAAACTTCTATATCTATCAGGCAAATGCCTGTCTCCCCGTTGGGAACTAAACCCGAGCCTCAAGTTTAGCCGATAAAAGTAGAGTTCGCTAATTGCTTGACCAACGAAGCGGCCAAATTAATACAACTCTGAAGTTAAATCATATGGCCTTCATTAAATAAAGAAATTGAGATTGACTTTACAATTGCTAAAATGTTTCGAAACGGCTAAGTTATTTTTATTTCAGATAATCCAGATCCACTTGAACCAGATGTTTAGGTAATTTATTGAGCATATGTATTCGTTTATATATCTAACTTTTGGTAGACTTTTGATAGTGCAAAAGGAATTTGAAACTAAGGCCAATGAATTCAAATATTTGATGAGATAAAATAACGACTCTGTGGTCTAGCGGTCCGGGTGTTGGACTTAACTGAATGAGGTCCTGTGTAAGCGTTCATGGTAGGTCCCCTGGTGACGTTTTTAATTAACTTTTTCGGAGGAATAGATTAAAAGACTGTTTTCAAATGTTATCTATAAATTTATCTGACACCACTAAACGTGTTTTGTCTCTTTCTACCAAAATTCTTGAAAGAAGATAGAGATACCATAAAATTAGTTTAGTGGATGCTCAATAAAATAACCCACAATGGGTACTTATGACGCGTCTGTGTCATTCTAAAATCTGCTCGAATTGGATCGAATGGTATTGCCGATGCTATAGAGCTACTCTTCAAGATCGATTCATACAATATGGGAAATTGGAATCAAGTTTGTCATTTTAGGTACTTTGAACGAAATACTTTAATTTACTATTAACCATTAGTTAATAGTAAACAATAAATTATTTTGTCAGATTCGTTGATTTTATTTGTAACTAAATGTTAATAATCCGTTAGTTCTGTGTTTATCGGTGGTTTAGCGGTCCGGGTGTTGGACTTGACTGCATGAGGTCCTGGGTTCGAATCGGCCAACAAAAAAAAAGATTTTTCCAATTTTCTAATTAAAAAAAAAATGTTGGTCGGGATTGGAAATGTGCCCGGTTGGCGATAGGCTTGCCACCTATCACATTGTGGGGCTTAGTGTCTTCGGCTAGTCGTGGGTGCCTTGGTTGTACTGCCTACCTCTACGGGGATATGGGCGTGAAGATACTTTAAAACAACGAACCAAAACAAGGGACACAATAGGTGCTTTTTCGTCCATGTCTTGGTTGGAATGTTAGGTCAATTGTGTAAAACTACCGGGTAGCCTGGAACTGGATCCTGACATTGATCAGGAAATGTGATGACATATCCGAACGGCAAAGGGAATCCTTACCGTCTTATTATTAAACATAGGCTAAAGTACTTCAAGGTTCAACCTGGAGGGCTACTCTTGAATTTCGATATCATGCGTATTCGAAATTGGAATTAGATTTGTCATTTTCGGTATTCTTAAGCACAATAGTAGCTGGTTATTTACATTTAGTTAGTAATAAACAAGACACTATACTTAAACAATAAATTATTTTGTCAAATTCGTTGATTTCTGGAACAGCGTCAAGGAGTTCAGAGGTTAACTAGTATCATCAAAATCTCCTGGGTATTCCGTTAGGGCGGGTAACCCCAGGAATAGGCAATATTGGTTCCGGGTCTGTACGTTACTCTTCTTACATACATACATATCTTCATGTCAAGTCTCTTACGGGGTAGGCAGAGAGTATCGAGTGCCAGACCTCACGATCCTGACAAACCTGTCTGACTTACTTCACATTCATTACACTTTTCATACAAACACGTCGGTTTCGGAGACTCTTGACACCACCTTCGGATAATATCCGATAGGTAACTCTTGAATCTCGATATCATGTGAATTGGAAATTGAAATCGTATTTATATGTCATTTTAAGTATTTTTCAAAACAATACTAGTTAATTATTAACATTTAAATACAAATCCGATAAAATAATTTATTTGAATATTTAAAAAAAAATGACAAACCCGATTCCAATTTTCAATAATGCATGAACCGAGTTTCAAGAGTAACCCTACTGGTGCTATAATCTTTTTTGACTGCACTATGATATATACAAAATGTGACTATACAAACCCTAACTGCCCTAGACAAACCACACTAATTGAGTCTTATCTCAAAGTAAGCAAATTATATACTTGTGTCATGGGTGTTAGTCAACGATACTAATTCATAGAAATACTTAAATAGATACCAGAATAAATTTAATAAACACCCAGACCCGGAAATGTTCGTCACACAAATAATTGCCCCAGTTTAGAATCGAACGGGAGCCTCGCGATTGGTCGGTGGAGGTAGGCGTGTACGCTAGTCCCTTGGCTAACGAGGCGGTCAAAATATTTAGTTAATAATAAACAATAAGTAAATTATTTTATTGGATTAGTTGAATATATTTGGAACTATTTTTTTAATGTAATAGGTCAGCAAACCAGCTCACGAGACTCATTATGGTCGAAACACAGTGTCCTATACACTCCATAGATGATACAGATGCGTTTCGCTGTCATGCGGGCGGGATGTTAGGCCTATAGTACACGTCTACCGGCTACCCTATCTCCAGACCGGTACATGGCAAAGTCATTATGATGGCAGTAATAGGTAGGTCTTTGGTCTGGCGGTTCAGTTGTTGGACTTGACTGCAGGTTCCAGGTTCGAATCCCGGGTCGGGCAACGAAAAGAAAATCCAATTTTCTAATTAAAAAAATGTTGCTCGGGATTTAATATGCCCGGTTGGCGATAGACTTGCCACCTATGACATTGTGGGACTGTGTTCGGCTAGTCGTAGGTGCCCCGGTTATGCCTCTGCCGACCCCTCCGGGTACATGGGCGTGAATATATCTAATAGGTAAGGCGGTGGAACCCAACCCGGGCGAGTCGCACTCTACCATCAATAAAACGTTAATAATCATACTTGAATGTCGATTTCGTGAAATTTGGAATCCAATATGTCATTTTAGGTACGAAACCTAAACAGCGAATTGTTGATATTGAGGTAATACCAAACAATTAAACATTTTATTGCATTTGTTGAGTTTTTTCATAAATGTTACAACTAGTTCGTTTTGCGTTCAAGAGTACCTAAAACAACTTATCCGATTCCAATTTCCAATCAGCATAAATCGAGATTCAATAGTAACATTATACGACTAACACCGAGACAAATCAAATAGTCTAAGACTTATATTACATGAAATAGGCTATTAATACCTACATATTAAAAAGTATTCAAAGTTTTCACTTTTTATGTCATTGAATCAATAAGTTCCTTACACTTTATAACATTTGGCAACGCTATTGGTTATTGTAATCTAGGCCCTTACCATGACTTTACGCCTTATAAAGTTTACCATACTCGCTACCGTCTCTGTAAATTATTTGTATGAAAACTATAAACAGCGCCTCTATTGGTAACAAAGAGAAACACATTTTCGGACCTAAAATATCATAGATATGGACACGTAACTAACCGAACGTAATCAATACCAATTCATAGTAAAGGCTTAGGCCCTTTATGTTTGAGTGGTATATAGATTACTTGGTATAGATTACTTTCGTTAAGCTACATGTAAAATTCTTTGACACGTCTTTTGATCTAAAATTGTGTTTGTCTTATTTACCGATAGAGGCGCTGTTTAAAGTTTTCACACAAATAATTTACAAACACGATAGTGATTATAGTGAACTTGATATGCCTTAAACTCATGGTAAGGGCTCTGTACTCATTTATGTTTATATGCTTTGTATAGTAAACCTTTAGTGAAATGTTATTTTATTTCATTTGCTATTTTTATATCTGCGAACAAAAACATTTGCTTGTTAAAAAAACTGCGTAACATTACATTAGCATTATCACTTAGTCTGTGGTGACATTGAGCGTTTAGTAACAGTTCCTTTGTCTTAAGAAGACTTTACAAAAAATTCAAAACTTCTTTTTGCTAGTATACGTTTAGACGTTACGATAGTAAATACAAACAAAAATAACCCTACTACTTTTTTTATTACGACAGATAGCAATTGTTACAGGTCAACACGCCATCTAGCGAGACTATTACTATTGTCAAAGGTACTAGTTGACATTTACATTTTTTAATACAAACGAAAAAAAGAGTTCATAAAATTTTTCGATTATTATATTATGAGATATATGTTACACTAGATGCCTTAAACAAAATGTTAGTTCCTTAAAATGAATAAAAGAAAGAAGGACCAAAAAAATTTTACTTACACATCAGCTTCTTCAGCTTTTTCTTCACCACTTTCCTCTTCTTCTACTTCTTCTTCAATTTCTTCTTCAATTTCTTCTATAATTTCTTCTATCTCTTCTACAATTTCTTCCTCGCTTTCCGTCTCACTTTCCACAATACTCTTAACACTAGTATCATCTCCTGATTCATTTCTATCACACTCAATAAAACCACTATCACTATTGTCACTAGTTATTCTTTTTAACTCATTGTTTGATAAATCAGTTTCGCTAATATTAATAACAGTCTTATTATCATTAGAAACAACAAAACCCCCTAAAAGTTCATCATTATCGGGTACATCTTCTAAATATTCAGCTTCTTCAGATGTCAAAGATTCAAACGAAGAATCTTCTCCATCGTCAGTCTGTTGTTCTCCATCGTCAAAAACGATATGCTTTCTAAACGTAACACGTTTCTTTCCACAATCTGACCTGTCATCATCTGAAGGCTGTTCATCAACTTTAGGCGGTTTTAAATTAGATTTCCTCACTAAAGACTCAGATTCTTCACTTTGCAAAGAATCGAGTTCACTTTTTACACTATTTTTGAATTCATTCTTGTCGTATTCTGTTTTACTATTCTCTGCGCCCATCTCATTGATTTCGTCTATCGTGCAATCGATACTCCTTGCAATTTCGCGTAATAATGCCTCCGCATGTTTCTTATCGTCTAAATTCGGTTCGTTCGATACGTATACCAAAGACACGTGTTGTTGTTTGGGCTCAGGTTTTGCGTATTTCTCAAGAACTAGCGCTTTAACAAAGTCCGCGGGATCGTCGGGTTGACTCGGCGGTGTATTTTCGGCCGGCGTAGGCGTCTCCACGACGTCAGAGAGTTGATTTTCACTATGCATTCTATACGAGTTTTTCCGTCTGTTTCTTTTCCGTTTTCCCGCCATGATTTGTAATAGTGCGCCTACACCAGTTTTCTGATTGTAATCTGTTTCCGGTATTAACAGATTAATAACATCTTTGCGTATTGTGCCGTATTTTTCTGTGTCGTTACGTGGACTATTGTCAACTGTGTCTGTGGGCTGTTTTCGGATGCTCTCGGGCGTCCCCGTGGCTTCGGCCTTGCCGCTTTTTCTTTTGAAAAAGTTAAACATTGCGCGCTGTCAAAGTTATAGACGTTTGGATACTTTGTTCATTGTTGTTTTGCTTTCATATTTCGTTATTATGACACTACTGAAAATTATTTGTTATTGTGTTAATTTTAGGCTTAAATGTTATTACTAGAAATGTAAACTATAAGCTACCAAAATTATTGAGAACATATCGCATTGTTCAATGTTATAAGAGTTATAACCATAGAATCCGTAGAAATAAGTATCCGAAAAATTGAAAATAGAAAAACAAACTTTCAATTTTCAGTCATTGATCTAGTAACATTATATATCATTGTGAAGTAAAATGTCTTGTAATTTATCACAAAAATCCTTACAAATAATAAACAATAAACGAGTTTCACCAAACTTAATATATTTTAATATGACCCAGCAGCTTAAATATTTTAATGTACACAGTATATGTGTGATAAAAAATAGCACTAATATTTTTAATAACCCCAGACATTAGGTTTTATTATGTAGGAACATGTAATGTAGCTAGTAACTATCTAGATCACGATCATAGCTTTCAGGTCCATACGTTCAAATTGTGAATATGCCACATACAGACACACACACACACTCAAACAAGTACGTCAAACTATAACATTCCTTTTTTCCGTCGGGGGCTAACCAGATATTCGTTCCAATTAATTTTTTCAATTTAATCAATTTTTAGACATAATTCACACTGAAAATTTCAAATGTCTGCCTGTTAGTTCAAAAGATACAGCCATGTTGTATATAAACAATTAAAACAGCCTAAGACCTTAGTATTATGCCTATGACATTTGTGGCTTATCTTTGTGTATAGAATTCTAAATAAACAGAAAGCGGATGAAGTCCCGATTGAAAGTTTAAAATTACACATCAAAGCATAACCTATAAAAATTATATGGCATTGGAGTGGTTGATTTCCACGTCTATGAGCGTTGCGGTTTAAAAATATAGCTGTTGAGTTTATTATGTAAAGATCCCACTTTTTAATGTCAATAACATTTAACGTGTACATTAAAAAAAATAATGTGTTCCACGCATGTGTTAAATTTTTTTTAAGTGAAAACTTCTTTAGCGGCGTAGCGCACTTTTTTTGGAATTGGTAATAAATTCTAACTCGCGTCATGACACATGACCTGATCGAAAACTCGTAAAACGGCGCAGGCCGCTTGCGCGAATGTTCGTGTTGTCATGTTTGTGTACGATAGCGCAATAAATGAATATTATATTCTACCATATAAATTTAAATTTTCCCTGTGTTGGTCCGGGCTCCTTTGTAGAATAGACCATCTGCCTTCCTTGCCTGGCAGCTCGTAAAAGGCGAGCATAGGCTCACCGTCATTAACACCGTGACATCTGACTAGGTGGTAGAGTTTAGGAGCGACTCGTCCGGATTGATACCACCGCCTTACCTATTCCTGCTGCCATAACGTCATGACGTGTTCCGGTTCGGAGGGTAAGGTAGCCGGTAAACTTACTTTTGCTCGAGGCCTAACATCCCGGTCTCAGGTTAGCAACGCACCATTACCACCTTTGGTGTCTCTAGGCGCCGTGAATTTCTTAACATCAGAAAATCCGTCTGCTTGTTTGCCTTCCAATATCATAAAAAAATATAGTACTTTCATACTGTTAATTAAAGTAATTCATGCAAAATTATTCCGTAACCATTCCAAATTATCAAATATGCACAACGTTAATACTCAAGTTTTCACTCCTGCTGGCACTCCCGGAGTGCAACCCGTCGTTTTTTTGCGTACATTCGCATTAGGTAGCTATACTTGGTTCGACAAGGCACACTAAATTCGAAAAGATAGATCTAAACCTTCATGATTGGGCATTGTAAACGTTTCGTTTTACAATACGGAGGAGCATACAATTTGGCACACTTTTAGTTTATGTGTAGGAGAAGTGCAGAACGCTAATATTTTTCAATAATAATGCTTATAAAGTACATTAAATCAATAAATAAAACATTACCCACACAACCATGCATTTGACACACACAAACAAATATATTGATGATAACGATAAAAGATCACAGATGGCGCACTAAAAAGTTTCGAAACAAAGTAGTTGGTCTTGAGACATGAAGATGGCGTTCTTATCAACAAGATAAAATGTATTGTGGTCGAATTTCGACTAACGGGCGACCACTAGTGCTGATTAAATATTCATCACAGAAATGCTTGCACCCGTCAGGAATCGCAACTAAGCCTGGTAAGTCGGTGAAGTTAGGCGTGAACTTCCCTCGATCAACAAGGCGATCAAAGGCGTTCACAGACCTAGGTTTTGTAAGTTTAGCTTGGGTTGCTCTCGAATCTCGATTTCTTGCAAATTGTGTTGGAATTGTTTATATGATTTTAGGTACCTACTCTTGAACACAATACTTAATTATTTTTTATAATATTTTATTCACAATATTAAGTTTTGTATTAATCACTATCTGGCAATTATCATTCTATAACTATAAATTTAAACATTGCTTGAACCAAAGAACACTTATCAATATATAACTATGAAATTTAATTTAAGTATTTTTACCATAAAACTAACAAATAATTATTCAAATAAGCCACCCCGAAGCATTCCCGGTGCAAAAGTACCCATGACACTAGTGGCATTACCACGTTGGATGGTCAGCGCTTGTCTTTGCACCAAAAATTAGCCGGAGCGGGTGTCATGCCCGTTATCTCGGAGCCTGTGCCCTAATTCGTAAATGAAGCATTTAGCTTCATGTCACATTGTTCCCATCGTCTCTACTGCAATAGGAATAAACAAATAGGTATTTTTCACAGCTGCATATTTTTGGTTTTTTTTTACATGCTGCATCCTCAGCAGCCGCTGCGGGTGACAATGTACTTAATTATTATTAATATTTTGGTATTATTAACCTTTGGTGTCTCTAGGCGGCGTGATTTTCTTACCATCAGGAAGTCAGCCTGCTTGTATGCCTTTGTATATCATAAAAAGGTAGTAGTAACAACCCACTCATAATTTTTAGTACATATTTGTTGATTTTTTCGGATTTAATTAAATGTTAATAATCCGCTGTGTACAAGAGAACCTAAAATGACATATCCGATTACAATTAATTGTACCTAATGCCGTCGAATAAAGTCGAATTCGGAATTTCTTTCAGACATAAAAACGATCACGATTTATTCTCTATGAATAGCAATAAACATATATTTTTGTAGAGCGTAAACACCCGAAAAATGTTGGAAAGTTTACAGTAACCACAGTATATTAAACTGTTTGTTGTGTTAGCAACAAAAGTAAGGACGTTACCCACTTAAATGTTTTTGAAAGAGTGCCAAAACCTAATTTTACAGTAGATTAGTTCAAAAACACGGTTTCTAAATTGTATTACAAATTGTAATTGGAGTTTCCTCAAAATCTATCCCTCTCTAATCTTATGGATATGTTTGCCACCTAATACACTGTGGGACTTAGAAACTTTGCCTGTGCTGGTTGTACATTTGGCTACCTCTTTGGGAATATGCCTACAGATATTTTCTTTCTATCCCTCTCACTCGACGATTTCATTTTTATTATTAAATATTACTAATTAAAAAAGTCTAGTCAAAAAAGCAATGAAATGAATGAATGAATTAATTAATATCATAAATTGATATTATTAACGATAGTTAATAGTTGTTATTTTACTTGGAACAAGCTTGTATTAGTTGGAACACAAAGGTTTTATTATATAAGCTAGTATCACAAATTCGATTTTTAAGTTTAGAATATTTTAAGTAAAAATAGGAAGTGGAAATGCATCAACGCCTATTTCGTTCATCCCCAGCTAGCAATTTATTTTCGTTGAAGATGATTAAAAACTAACGACCAATACTTTTAAAAAGTTTACACGAAAAATAAATGTTTACGAATATATGAATGCAACTAATATTTGTTTACATAAACATGTTTTTCAGATTTTCAGAACTATAATTAATTTAATGACCGTGGACGCGATGAAAAAAGGGAAGTGGAAACACGTGTTTCGGATCCCACGCCATTATACGACGCCATCTTTGACGCACGCATGACGGATGTTCAAAAATCGAATGCAATTTTAACGACTACTTTTTTTATTCAAAGGCTAGATTTTGAGAATAAAACTCAGGATATATTAAATTAATGACGACGTCTGATGAAAATTATAAAAAAATAAAAAAAAATCATATTAACATTCCCTCGTGCAAAGGAACTACGCATTTCGAAAAAAAAATTCAGAATGTTAGGTTGCTCAAACGTATATGCGGTAAACACGTGTGTTTACGTGCGCTAACGTTATATACGCTTCGATTCATAGATTCTAAATCGCGAAAACTTCATGTTTTTCGTGTTTTTTACAAACTCCAAAAAGGATATCATATCTATTCGCTTTTTTATGTTTGTTAAGCAATTAGTCGGCTTTGAACAAATAAATATTAATAGTTCTACTTTCAAAAGGTAATTTATGGTTCCAAGGTAGTCTCGGATAAATTTTATCAAGATCTGTTATGTAGTTTGTGAGTTATACGTAAAACTACGTAGTACGTTAAATACTTCATCTACCTCGGAGACACGATGTCTATAGGGCATAGTTGTCTCTCACGATTTTAAACAGGTCACGACTTCAAGGTTGTCCTTTTTTTAATATATAGGAAGGCAAACAAGCAGACGGATTTCCTAATGTTAAGAAATTCACGCCGCCTAGAGACACCAAAGGTGGTAATGGTGCATTGCCGACCTGAGGCCGGGATGTTAGGCCTCGAGCAAAAGTAACATGAATGGCAAGCGATGACATTATGACGGCAGGAATAGGTACCAATCCACCAATCCGGGCGAGACTCTACTACCTAGTCAGATGTCACAGTGTTAGTGACGGTAAGCCTATGCTCGCCTTTTACGAGTTGCCTGGCACAGGAAGGCAGATAGTCTATTCAGCACAGGAGCCCGGACCAACACGAGGAAAACTAGTTTAATTAATTGTCCTACACTACTTTAATTCATTGGAAATACTTTAGTTCATGTACCTCGAAAACATTGTAGTATAGGACAACCTTGAATTCATGACTACCCAAAACCGGAAGAAACAACCGTATCCTATATAAGACACCGTTGATGTTATAGCTGGCTCGCTCTCCTGTGGTCAATGTGGTAAACCTAATGTCCTGTAGGGTTACTCTTGAAACTCGATACAGACAATATTGGAAATTGAAATCGAGTATGTCACTTTAGGTACTCTTGAACACAATACTGGCGAAATATTAACATTAAATTTAGTTAATAGTCAGCAATAATTTATTTTATCGGATTTGTTGAATTAATTTGTAACTTTATGTTAATAATCTAGCTGATTCGCAGGATATCGAGATTCGAGAGTAATTCTAGTGGTCTGCTTGCTTTATATCTTCCTGACCAAAGCAAACTGTCATTATGACGGTAAATTCATACCCGGGAAGTTGTTTAGCGATTAGGTATACTCGTATTGTATAGCTTGTATGACAGATCTCTAACATATTTCAGACTATTAATATCAAAGAGTATATAAATACCTAGGTACTACATAATAGGAGGCGGATCTTCCATAGATTATAGCAAAACCGAATTTTGTATGAAGTTTGGCATAAGTGACACAAGACACTTGACAGACAAGTAACAGAGTTTGTTAAATAACATGGTAAAAAGGTATAAACCGTTTAAATTGAAAGTAGGTAAGTCTAAAGGCATTCAGATTTAAGGCAATAGTGTCATATGATTTAGGTGAATAAAAAACATAGCAAACTTAATACTTTTATTTTTTTATATAAATGTTGCGCCAAACTGATTAATATGTAAAACTTGACTTATTCATAAGGGGTTAACGATCTAAAACAGTTTGACATGTTCTTGTTTTAGTTTCTGTTTATGGACTAAAATAGTCGGCCTGCACGTGTCCCGATCTTGACCGTCGGTTTATAAATAATTTATCCAGAATGCAGCTGTTTTATGTATTCCTGGTAATAAGGACTAAAAGATCTACTATAAGTAACTATAACATGAACATTTTTGATTCTGTTTCTGAGGTTTAGCGGTCCAGCTGTTGGTGACTTCATGAGGTCCCGGATTCGATTCCCGGGTCGGGTAACAAAAAAATGTGTTTTTTCCAATTTTCTAATAAAAAAAATGTTGCCCGGGATTGGATGTGTGCCTGGTTGGCGATAGGCTTGCCATCTATCACATTGTGGGACTTAGTGTCTTCGGCTAGTCGTGGGTGCCCTGTTTGTGCCTCTTGCCTACCTCTTCGGGGATATAGAGGGGAAGATACTTAAACTTATTTTTAATTAAAAATATAGGTAGATATTGTTTAAATATTATGAAACAAATATTATGTATGTAATATTAAATATTATTAATCGAGTTTTATTTGTAATTTTGTATTAATTTTACCGCAATTGTTTCGGTACCAATGTTATCAACTTATTATTTTTTCTATTTAAAAAAAAGTTTAAAAAAATGTACTATTTTGATTAATAAAATTCGATAAATTTCTTTGTCATTAATGATGGGACCCAGCAAACGTTGTTCTGTTAGTTAGTGTGATTTTGGTCAAAAATTTGGGGTGAGTCACCCCAAATTTAGGGGTACGATAAAATGGATGTTGGCCGATTCTCAGACCTACTTAATATGGTCACAAAATTTCATGAGAATCGGTCATGCCGTTTCGGAGGTGTGCGGAACGAACATTGTGACAATGTTATATATAAGGTAAATTAATTATTAAATTACCATATTTCATAGACAATAAAAACAATGATTGAGTGCTTACAGTGTCGTGTTCCGCTTTGAAAAGAAAGGATGAGCTTACACGTGAAGCTCAACTAGTTATGTAAACCTCCAACTATTACCATCATAGCTGTTATGATCTTTCCCCTATGTTAATCCGGGTCCTCTATGTAGAAATAGTGCATTTCTGCCTGGTAGCTCGTAAGAAGAAGAAGGTAGTGTACGGTAGATAGGACTAAAAATTAATCTACCTTTAAAATAATTTATGACAAATTATGAAACTTATGTTCATAAATAAATAAAAAGTTTATTAAAATATAAATAAGGCCTGTGATTTAAATGTACATTTTTATAGAAATATGTAACTTCTTAAAATTGACTAAATATTTGCACACCACAATGTGGTAGAATATGTTGTATTCTTAAATATCTTTATAACAACTTTTTAACACACATATTCCGCAAATAAATAATTTTAATTTCATTTCATTTCAAGAGGGAGCACATGTTAAAATATAGGTCATTACCAATAAGAACACCCGTGGCATGACGCTGGAGTAGATATCTACCGTCTTACCAATTACTGCCGGGATAATGACTCTGTCTTGTTCTGGTCTGGAAGTAAGGTAGCCAGAAGACTTACACAATAGCCCTTCCATCCTACGCCTCAGGACTGCACACGCACATGTAACATCAATGGCATCTAGAGGCCACGGTTGTCTCTTACTCTGAGGAGAGCCGCGAGTTTGAGCGCTGACCCTTAACATAAAAAAACTGAACTTCTGCTTTTCAGCTCGTAAGTAAAGAGGAAATTTTAAATGGGTCGTGACCAACGAGACCATTAGGTGTACAGTACAGCGCACCAAGTTGCCCGGTTAGGGATCCAGCGCCTTTCCTATTACTGCCGCAGTAATGACAATGTCATATTATGGTCTGGAAGGATAGCCGATGGACTTGCATATTAGACCTAATATCCTTCCCACAGGAATACGACACACCTATAACATCTTCTCACATAGTATTTTCACGCCCATATCCCCGAAGAGGTAGGCAGAGTCACAACAAGGGCATCCACGACTAGCCGAAGACACTATATCCCAGAATGTGAGAGGTGGCAAGCCAATCGCCAACCGGGCACATATTCAATCGTAACGTTAAAGTATTAGAAAATTTAAAATTATTAGGTAATTAAAAAACCAAATTTTCTTTTTGTTGCCCGACCCAGGAATCGAAACCAGGCCCTCATGAAGTTAAATCCAATACGTGGACCGCTAGACCACAGAGGTGAATAATGTCACATCACTTAAAAAAGTAGACTTTTTGTCGTGTCGCGTATCATTTGAAAATCCGTCTGCTTGTTTGTCTTCGAACCATACTAAATTATATCATGTCTGTAATTGCTTTGTCATATATGATGCGGTTTTTTGTTTTTAATAATGCCACTAGAATTAAGGGCCTCAGGGCAATGAACTGTTTTACCATAAACGGTAGACTAAAATGTTATCGTAGAAAATAATGAAGTAAACGGTAAAACAACTGTACTTAGTTAATAGTTACGTATAATTATCTCTGATAGTCAGTGTAAAGATAATAATAACCGCTACATATAGTACCGTTTAATTATAATATTGTAGAAGAGCAAATAAGGAAATAGATTTCCGGATGAAAACCGCGGCCTCATGTCAGTCAACGGTACCTTATGAACCTTGAAATTCGAAGCCTTTGCGTTTTACCAAATACCTTGGGCTTGTTCGCAGGTCTCTGACGTAAAAAAAAACGTTTTTTTTATTTTACACGGCATATGCATAAACGTTTAGGTAGCAAGAGAAATAAAGCTGTCAGTCGCCATTTTTTCTCATGCAAATTGGAATCGGATATGTCCTTTTAGGTACTTTTGAATACCACAGACAATGTTAATATTAAACAATTATTTATTTTAATAAATATTAATAATCCGCTGCTGTGTTCTTATGCTGTGTTCAAAAGTGCCTAAAACGACATATGAACGATTCCAGTTTCCAATTTGTATGAAATCGAGATTCCAGAGTAGACCTTTTTGTCGGAAGTTGGAACATCTATTCTGAGCAGCCTAGTGGCATAATCCACCAAATTAAATTACTAGATTTCGCACTAAGCGAGCGGTGAATCCTGAAAATGCGAAATCACTGGAATTTTTTTTGGGAAAATCACATAGATTTAAAATTTGAAAAAATCTTAGGTCCAGTGTTAGTAATCGATTTTCTTAATTACAGCTAACGGCTGAAAGAGGGGTACTATAAGAATTTGACGTGTATCTGTGTTTCTGAGTGTGTGTGTATGTCTTTCTGTTTCATCATACGTCCTAAACGAATTGACCGATTTCGAAACAGATTTTTGTTTGAAAGCTGACGTGACCGAGGTGGAGGTGGACCGAGGAATAGGTTTTGTCACAGTGTACGTGCTACATACATAATCGTTCTAGGCGGAGTACTGGATGGCGATGCGTCCCAAAGCGGCCCTCAAAAGTGTGAACTGTCCTTAAATTTACTCAATAAATAATAATGTAATCCAAACAACGTGTAAATAATAAGTAAATAATTAAAATTACTAATCTGATACCCATTAAAGTATTTGCACACCACAAGTTGGTAGAATATGTTGGAACGCCTAAATAATTTTTTATCATCTTTGTGAGTGAGTGAGTGAGTGAGTGAGTAAGTGAGTGAGTATCTTCACGCCCACATCACCGAAGATGTAGGCAGAGGGCACCCACGATTACCCGAAGACACTAAGTCCCACGATGTAATAGGTGGCAAGCATATCGCCAACCGGGCACATATCATATCCCAAGCAATATTGTTTTATTAGAAAATGCGAAAAAACACATTTTCTTTTTGTTGCCCAACTCACGAAGTCAAGTCGAACACCTGCACCGCTAGACCCTTCACATTTCGCAAATATATTTTTTTATTTCTTTCTTTTCTTACATACACGAATGAAAAAATAATAATTACGAAAAAACGGCGCGACTATCTCTTTTCACGATATCGCCAAAACTCTTTTATTTTTTTGTAGGCATTCCCAATCTCTTTATTGAAAAGATTGCATAGAAATTTCATTTACTAGCCTGTGTTTACAGAATTTGTTTTTAGGTAGTAGATATCGACAAAGTCGGAGGAAGTAGCTAATTTGACATAAAGTTATGATAATGTGATTAGATCTTAACATTGCATCCTTCTAAAATAAAGGTTCTAAATGTTGAGTCCCATAAGAAATTAATAACACGACATCATCATTAGGTACATAACATTTTGATAAAATTAAAAGTTTATAAGATTAACAAGAAGAGGCGATTAAGGTACTTAATTGACAAAAAAATATGTTAGTTGTATGTATTCTTGAAAGTAATTATTGAAATTGCGCCATCTTTAATTGTCACGTGTTTATAACCTATTATGCGTGTCACAGATAAAAAATAGAACAACCGACTTGGCACAGATTAAAAATTTGACGCGTATTCACTATACATTAGCGAACTGATGATAGATGGGTTACATATTACACAGCAATAAGGATGTACTTTTTTAAAGTATCGAAAGGAAAGCAAGTAGGCAATTTTTAATAAACTGCAAGTATTTAGCAGTACCAGCGCTCTGAGAGTAATTTATACGGCAACCCCTAAACACATTTAAAAATTCAAACCCACTCGAAACAGCTAAATAATATAAAAAATCCGATCTATAAATACTAATGCCACCTACTAAGTATTAAAATATTAACTATGCTATTTTTGTCATACTTTACAAAAAGCCTCTCGCAAAGACCATGGAGGGGCACCCCTTTGTATCTAGCGTCCTGGTCGATGACCCAACCTCGCCCTACCTTGACGCCGGCCATGCACACTGCTATTAAGTTGGTACTGCAATAGACTGGAATGTCGACTGAGTAGAGTTATAGCAGCTACTTTGTCCTTTTAAACTAGATCATGACTATGACGAATATGAATGAAGATACAGCCAAATTATCTGTGTAGCACATTACCTACGTCCTGTATGTTTAGATAACAACGATAACATGATTGTTCCTTATTATTATCGCCTCAATGATCTAGCGGTCTACCGTTGGACTTGAGGTCCCGTGTACCATAAACGGATCAAGCAATAAAATAAAAGAAAAAATGTATCTATTTACAATTTAATAAAGAGAACGTTGCCCGAGATTGAATATGTGCGCGGTTAACGATGGGCTTGCCACCTATCACGTTGTGGGATTATTGTCTTCGACTAGTAGTGGGTGCTCTGGTTGTACTTCTGCCTAACTCATCGGGTATATGGTCGTGAAGATACTTTTATTAATTTATCGGCCGGAACGTTGCAAAGTTTCGTTCAAAATAGCTGCACAACGTTCTTCCGTCTAGTTTGCGTAGTTACATTAAAGTAGATCACCAAGATCCGAAGATTATTCTAATTAATTTGCTCAATGATGCGAAAATTGGAAAATTATAATTAGTCTGTGATACTTCAGCGTTTGTAAATAACCAAGTATATGATTTGTTTATTTATTGACAGAGTTTTACAATATGGTGTTATTAACATTTTATGTGGTTGGAAAGCAAATATAGACAGAATGGTTTTAACCGACTTGCAAAAAGGAGGATTTTATATGTTAGACTCCTATATTGTTTTATGTAGGTATGTTAATAGATTTTTCCTTCGTTACCGTATAGTAGTACTATTTAAATTATGCGCTTCGTTTATATTCGTCAAGCTTCGGAAATCGGAATGTATTTTAAAGATATGTATGTAGAGTTGTTATTACACATAATTAATCATTTCGCTTAAAATTAGATTAGTTCAGCCAATTCAAAAATAACAAAAAACATAAGTATTGAATCGCAAGGCATTTTTTTTACAGTTTTACTGCACTGAAAGCATTTTTTTTCGCAAATCGGATCAACCCCCAAAGTAAGCAATTGTGCTATGGGAATAGATATACCGGAAGTATTAAAATGAATAAACACCCAGACCCGGAAATACATACATCGATAATAATTATAGCAAAAATGCGTTTTGAAAGAAACAGATTAAAATTTAAAAACCAAAATGACCCACACATCAAAGTAGACAGTAATGTAATGGTGGTCGTTTTGCTGAGTACTAATTAAACGTATACTAGCTGACCCAGCAAACTTCATATCGCTTGACAATAATTCTTCGATAGTAGCGCAGTCTGCCAGACCCAATATAAAACATTCCAAAATCAACGACAACTTACAAATTTTCCAATGGACCAAATTACGAATCTAAACCGTTCTCGAATCCCCTTGAACACACACAAATGTCTTCAATATCGCTCTAGTCGTCTAAGAGTTCAGTGACAAACACACGAACACAAAAATGTATACATTAAGATTTTACCAATGAAACAAAATGGAAAGAGACAGAGCATTTTAGACATGTTAGATTAGTCCGGACATGTCAACTTGTGACGTTTATAATTAA
>NJDC01001615.1:138323-165066 GCA_002245475.1 Calephelis virginiensis
ATAAAAAAAAAATTTAGTTATGTACATAATATTCATACAAAAAATTAGTTTAATATTTATTACAATTTGAATTATGAATTATAAACAATTTTAAAATGTAAATAAATTTAACCCCTTCTACCGTACACTACCACCGTTTTCAAATCTAGCCAGTCAAGAGAAGAAACGGCAAAACAAACTCCCCGGCCGAGGCAGCCAGAACTAAAAACTATCATCCTTGTACTGCCACCGTTTCCAAGCCTAGGTAGGAGAAAAAATGGCGATAGCAGTTTAAAAAAAACTTGAAGTATAATATATAGTTGAATGTGTGTTATTATTATTCATAATTGAAATTTTAAGTAAGCTAAAAGTCAAACTCAACAAAAAGAATGTTTTTTCGAGTTATAAAAGGTTTACTGTATACGTGTAACATTTTTAATATTAGTATGTATATTATAAACTAAACACTATCATCCTTGTATTGCCACCTTTTCCAAACCTAGCGAGGTAGGAGAAAAAATGGCGAAAGTAGTATAAAAAAAAGCTTGAAGTATAATATATAGTTGAATGTGTGTTATTATTATTCATAAGCTAAATTTTAAGTAAGCTGAAAGTCAAACTCAACAAAAAGAATGTTTTTTCGAGTTATAAAGGGTTTACTATATACGTGTAAAATTTATATTAGTACGTATATTATAAACTTTATTTAGTTATAGGCATATAAATCTCCATTGCTGAAATTTGTAGAAATTTTCAACTCAGGACGGAAATGCCAGTTCTCAAAAACTGTTGTCAGAGCGATTTTCTCGAAACTTAAAGATAAAACTGTCTTCCAAATCTATTTTCATCAGTTTCCTGTGCCTTTGATCTTAGTTAAATTAGGGATGTACGGATATGGAAACGATGGGATACTTTTAGTGGTTTTTGTACTGCAGCAAGTTTTCTCCAAATTTTACTACGTCGTATGTTAAGTATACTTTTGAACTTCAGTTTCCTGCCACGAGACATCATATTTTTAATTTAAAACGCATTTTTTATTATAACTCTAATTAACGTTATATAAATACTGTATACACAACTAGGCTTTTAGTTAGTTTTAGTTAGACTTTAGTTAACTGTAGTTCTTTTGTTATAACAACAACAATAATGTTTTGTTGTTAAATGTTGTTTTGTTGTTATAATAAAAGAACTAGATCTAACTAAAGCTTAAAGGTGTAAAACGTATCTTCATGATAACGACCGATATAAATACATAATAGTTTATACGTAATACCCATATATCAAACATTTTTTTAGGTAAGCGATCACGCCCGCCTACGGATATCCGCAACACCAGGAGTATCACAGATGCGTTGCCAACCTCTTAGGAATGAGTGTGTTTTTTCTAAATACATATATATACCTGTCATTCATATCTGTTTCACAAGCATGCGCTGAGAATTTTCCAGGTTGCTAAAATTACAAAGTTTTGGCTGTTGAGGATCTCGATCTAAAAACGTTCGAAAAAGTAGATTTTTTTATGTTATAGGAAGGCAAACAAGCAGACGGATTTCCTGATGGTACGAAATTTACATCGCCTAGAGACACCAAAGGTGGTAATGGTGCGTTGCCAACCTGAGGTCGGGATGTTAGGACTCTAGCAAAAGTAAGTTTACTGCCTACCTTACCCTCTGAACCGGAACGTCATGACGTTATGGCGGCAGGAATAGGTAAGGCGGTGGTACCAATCCGGGCGAGTCGCTGCGAATCTCTACCACCTAGTAAACTGTAGTAGACTGTAACTGTCGTACCATTATTAATATCAGCGTTACTTCAACATGCAAAGATTGAAACCTCAGACCAATAAAAAAGTATGATCTGAGATCAGCATATTCTTTTCTAAAATAATATGCTTAGTGATATAACTAGCTGTTGCCAGCAGCGACACGCGCGCTTTCACAGAAACCCGTTGTGCGATCGGGATTAAAAGTAGCCTATATGTCAAGCCAGGTCACAATCTACCTATGTTCCAAATTTCAGACAAATCCGTTCAGCCATTCGAGAGTGAAAGAGTAACAAACATCCATACATACATACTCACAAACTTTCGCATTTATAATATTAGAGGGTTTGTGTGTCAGTATATAAATATAGTGTAAAATAGACACAAAGTAAATAATTAGAATGATTAAATTTGACATGGACTTTATTGCCTCTGTGGTCTAGCGATCCAGGTGTTGAAATTGACTTCATGAAGTCCCGGGTTCGATTCCCGAGTCGGCCATGAAAAAGAATATGTGGATTTTCCAATTTTCTAATAAAAAAATGTTGCTCGGGATTGGATGTGTGTCCGGTTGGCGATAGGCTTGCCATATGCACATTGTGGGGCTTAGTGTCTTCGGCTAGTTGTGGGTGCCCTGGGTGTATCTCTGCCTACCTGTTCGGGGATATGGGAGTAGGGATGAAACGATTCGAGTAAATCCAAGTAGGTACTCGATACTTTTCTCCGATAGCAAGTACATTTTGGTGTCGATACTTAGAAATGAAGTATCGAGTACGTATCGATTAAAAGTACTCATATCTGTAAATTTTATGGTTTACGGAAATTAAAATAATGGATGTTTATCTTTTAACGTTAATAAAAAACGTTTAACGTACATTGAAGTTTCTGAACGCATCCTAGGCTTAGTTTTGTGTAGTTAGCAGCCTTGGCAGTTGACAAGCTTGTTTGTCTATGCCCGAAAAAAGTTTAAGCAGAAGACATTTACAAATGTTGATTTTCTTGAGCAGCACCACGAAAACGGACTTTTTTCCATAAATTATTTTGAAGGTGACGTGTAGTACTAGCGCTTACCCGCGACACTCATGGTCGGGAGTAACTCAAAAATTGTTATTTTATGTCAGAATATTATTAGTACTTATACGTATACTTCAATAAAGAAAACCATTACTTGTTACGGTTTTCACTCAAAATTTTCCAAAAACGATACAATTCTAGTAAGTATCGATACTTGGCGACCGATACCAGTATCGAGTATAAGTATCGATACCCCAGTGGTATCGTTTCATCCCTATATGGGAGTGTAGATACGTACTTATACAATTGTGTTATCTATTATTAATAAAATTTTGAGATTTGCTTAAAAATATGGAGGATGCTTCGGTATTAAACCAGCTAGAAACACCTACATTTTCGCTGTTATCTCGTTCTACAGGTTTTGAAAACAAGTTACCTTTGGGTCACCATCTTTGTTAATAAAGTAAAAGTACAACATGACGAATTGTTGACCTCTATTTACAAATATTCTAAAAATTTATTGATTTCAAAAATGAAATGTTGCGACTAGTATCTTAAGTTCAAATGAGATTTTAGGTATATTTACGCCCATATTCGCGAAGAAGTAGGCAGAGGCACAACCAGAGCATCCACGACTAGCCGAAAACATATCCCTCAATGTGATAGGTGGCAAGCCCATCGCCGACCGGACACATATCCAATCCCGGGCAAAGTAATTTTTTTTAGAAAATATACATAATATAATACAACATTAGAAAATATACTCTAAATTTTCTTTTTTGTTGCCCGGCCCAACCCGGGACCTCAAGCATTCAAGACCGACGCCGGACGGCTAGACCGCAGAGGCGATAGGTATTCAATATTATATTAATATACATGTAAATTATTATAGTCCATATGAGTCTAGATATGTAATTTATATATGATGCTGTGAAAAGTGAAACCTAAGATATAAGATAAAGAGTATTATGACAAGTGTGAGTGCTATTCAAAAATTGTGATATCCCATATTATTCTACAACTGACTCTCCTCTAGCGATCCGGTGTCAGATTCGACTTCTTAGTTCTTGAGGTCCCGGGTTCGATACCCGAGTCATACAACAAAAACTTAGAAAATGTATTTTTTTTTCGATTTTCTAATAAATATAACGTTGCCTGGGATTGGACATGTGCCCGGTTAGCGATAGGCTTGCGACCTATCACATTGTGGAACTTAGTCATGGGTGCCCTGGGTGTGCCTCTGCCTACCCCTTTGGGGATATGGGCGTGCACATACTGTAGAAAACCTTTATTCATTTTTAATCATGCTAGAGTTCATTAACAATAAATTAAAATTAAAGCATACATATATACATATATTAACATAACAGGTATGTATATATGTATACCGATACTGTATGATATTAATTATAATTTAAAACGGTGCTTTAAAATTTTGTAACACTTTGTGGATTTACGTGTGTTTTAAAAGTTTTTAACAGTGTTAAAAAAACGAGGAGGTTCCTAATTCGATCGTATATTGTTTTATGTACACCGATTTCTCAGAGGTTTCTGAACCGATTTACGTAATTATTTTTTTGTTTGATGCGGAATAGCTTCGAACTGGTCCCATATTTGATTCAGGTAGACCCATGAGCATTTTTTATTTACTTTCACCTATCCCGGTGTTTATTTTTATTAAATTAATTCATATCAGCAATAAACTAAAAAGTATTTTTATTTTAGCACTTGCCCTGTGCTTGGGATAAATTTTTCCATAAATTTTTAATGAAAGAAAAATTCTTTCTTTAAAAAAGAAAAATTCTTTAGAAAAGAATTTCTTTCTTTAAAAATTTATGGAAAAACTAAAAAGTATCAAACATAAGTAAGTACGTTAATAAAAACCGACTTCGAAACTAAAAAGGAAAAAATAATAACGATTTAATATTAATTATATACTACCTATTATTTACATGTGCCATTTACTAATAGGTTCTTTCTTTCTTTCTTTAGGTTTTGGCTTTCACGTTAGTATTTAGCCATTAGTCAAGTAGTAATTTGCATCAAATTTTATATCAATTTAAATTTATTTAAATTAGTCATCAGTCATAAGTCATCAGTAAGTCATGTCAAGCTCTTGAGTAAAACGGTGGCCTTTTTACACAAGCTCATGTAATGAGTTTTGGCGGCAACGAGGAAATATACGATACGCTAATTTCTTCATGATTATTTCATTTGTGCACTTTCACTGAACAAAATTGTACAAAATGCCACCAAAATTGACTAATTTCACTCAATATCAACACGAAATTCAATATTTAGGAAAAAACTTCGACCATCTTTTCTCTCGATGGCGCCAAAACTCCAATTTTACTTTTTACTTATAATACTTTTTTTTATTACTTTTTTTTACTTATAATATATAGTTTAAGGCTTGGTACTGACTTTAAACCTTTTAGTAAATGGAACATACAAATAGTAAATGGAAAATAAAATTTTAATATTATTAATTTAAACTTTGAAGTTAGTTTTATTCACTCTCCCGTTGGAAGGTTTTGAACTATCTTTCAAAACCGTTCGTTCGTTAATAATAACGCAGCATCTGTCAAACGGTAATAGTGACTAGAGAATGAATTTTTAAACCTACTCTAAAAAACTGAAAATGTTCAATAAGTTCCTATTTTGTTTGTTTTATATGTTTGATACGCGATCAGGGGGTTGATTATGTATCTCTGTTGCCAACTCAAACTACAAAAGTGTATATCAAATGACGTCATTTGTGTTTGCTATCTCTACTGTATTTCTGTTGATCACTGGAGATAGCAAATATAAAACACGTCATTTGATGCATTTTAGTTGGCAACTGAGATACATAATCAGCCCCCAGGTACTCCATCAACAATAAATTGGTTTTTTAACCGAGTTTAATAAAGAGAAGGTTTTCAATTTAACTGTATGTTTTTTTTTTAATTTCTACCAAGTTTTATAATATGATAACGCGTCGTTTATTGACCAAACAAATAATTATGAAATTAAAAATTTTCATTAACCTCATTTTCATTAACCTCTAATTCTTTCATTAACCTTAGGCTATAACCTATTTTAATGAGGCTAAGAATCATGTCAACAACTTCAGTTTTTCAAAAAAATCCACTTCATCATCAGCAAAAATATCCGCATCGGAATTTGTCCATCATTTAAGAAACAAGTATCTTTACGCCCATATCCCCGAAGAGGTACGCAGAGGCACAACCAGGGCACCCACGATTAGCCGAAGCTACTAAGTCCTACAATTTGTTAGGTGGCAAGCCTATCGCAAACCGGGCACATATCCAATCCCAAGCAAGATTTTTTAAGTAGAAAATTAGAAAAAATAAATTTTCTTTTTGTTGCCCGACCCGGGAATTGAACCCGGGACCTCATGAAATCAATTCCAACACCTGAATTACTAGACCACAGAGGCGACTCCATCCATTAGTTTAGGAGTAATAATACCACAGGTAGACACACACACCCGGATACGTCGAACTTAAAAGAATTCTCTTTTTTCGTCAGGGGTTACAATTAATAATTAAATCGCTATGTAGAAAAAAAATTAAGTCGGTTTCTTGCAACCTGTTACTGATTTTGACAATTAGTGATCTTTATAACTCCCGCCTTTGTCCGAGATTTTAGGATTTTATACCTCCTTTGCTTATTGGAAGGCAAACAAGCAGGCGGGTTTCCTACGGATTCGGATGGTAAGAAATTCACGCTGCCTAGAGACACCAAAGGTGGTAATGGTGCGTTGCGGACCTGATGTCAAAGTTAGGCCTCGAGCAAAAGTAAGTTAACCGGCTACCTCCAAAACGGAACACGTCAGTGGCAAGCATTGATGGTAAGGCGGTGTTACTAATCCGGGCGAGTCGCTGCGTAGCCTACCTATTCACATGTCATGGTGTTAGTGACGGTAAGCCTATGCTCGCCTTTATGAGCTGCCTGGTTGAAAGACAGATGGTCTATTCTGCAAATTAGCCCGGACCATCACAGGGAGAAATCCTTCGGAAAATCTTAGAAAAATGGATCAAAGCACCATTGACATCACAAATATATACGAGACGTACGTAACGGACGTACTTTAGACGAAGTAGACGTACTTCTTAACATGAAAGAATGACAGATGAAAGATTGACAAAGCAGATATACAATGCGAATGTGGATGGATGTAGGTACCCGGGGAGACCAAGGCTGACATTTCACGATCAGATCAATCGGATATTATCCGAGGGTGGTGTCAAGAGTCTCCGAAACCGGCGTGTTTGTATGAAAAGGGTTATGAATGTGAAGGAAGCAAGACAGATTTGTCAGGATCGTGAGGTCTGGCACTCGATACTCTCTGCCTACCCCGTAAGGGACTTGGCGTGAAGATATGTATGTATGTATGTACTTCTTAACATTACATACAACATACAAAAGAAAATAAACAATGTTCGAGTTGAACTCACGATTTTTCCCTCCAAAACCTTTTTCAATTTTTGTCGGATTAAAAATGAAAAATCTAACTAAGCTACTACTAACGTAGCCTTCAAACAAACGAGCAAAACCATACTAGGTACGTTGTTAGGTAGACAAGTTTCACTAATGTCACAAAAAATGTTAAATGTGTTTTTGTTTGAAAGTTGGTGTGATTTTTACCAGATTTCTCGTAATTCATTGATGTGTTAAAGTGAGGGCATTCTGACCAATAGAGTCTGGATTTTTTTAAAGTTATTGCCAACCACAGAATAATATATTTTCTCCTCTCTAGCTCTGGTCAAATAAAAAAATAATCTATTGATGTAACTACTAAGCTAAAAGAAGACTATTTACTCTTGCTTTAAATTACTGTCGGAATAAACTGGTTGTTCTTCCGAAACCGAAACCAAAACCGAATTTTCGGCCTTGCTGTCAATTTTGGCCAAAACCGAAGCTCACCTAAATATGTTAGAAACTTCTATTGATACTGAAATGTAAAACATAAGAGGTGCGGCGGAGCTGATAGATTTGGCTATTTTCGGGCCGAACTAAGGCCGAAAGTAAATTTTATGACCACAACTAAAAATTCCGCTGGTCATTTGTTTTAAAGACCTTTTTCTTTCTTTTTTATAATGTGCGAACTGGCACACAGGGCTTTTGATGGAAACAAACCGTTGTCCATACACAACACATGTTTTAGGCAAATCGATGAAATTAAATGAAAAATATTTAATTGTGGAATATGGGTGTTTAAAAGATGTTGCAAAATTATTTAGGCATTCTAACATAATTTACCAGCTTGTGGTTTGTTTATATTTTAATAATTATTTGTAAAATCAAATATTTTAATTAATTAATTACTATTTACTACATTATTTTTTTCCATTAGTTACTGATTGATTATTAATAAAACAAACTTTAAAATATAAATAAATTTCACTTTATTTACCGTAAACTACTACCGTTTCCAAAGAGCAAGAGAAAAAAAACAGCGAAACAAACACGAGGAGACCAACTCCATACTACAAAAACAAAAACTAGACGAAACTCGAATAACCAAGATTTCTGCAATTAAATTAATGTATTAAAAATTCTTTGTTATTTATTCTTATCTGCAATTAAATCTTTGACACTGTAATATGTTTAATCTGACAATAAGTTAAATGTCTTTTTTCACAATCTTTTTAATGGAAGTGTTTTAAGATTATCAGGATTTCATTGTACCTACAAATGATGTTCTGCGGCAAAGAAGTTAAGCTACTCTACCCTTCTCTGCCTGGACCGGAAAATGACAGCCATTATGGTAACAGGAATAGGTAAGGTAGTGTATTTGCCAGCACCAGTTACTGCACAGCTCTTTACCACCTAGTTATTTTAGTTTCCTTTTAAAGAAGAGGGTGAAATCCGAACATGGGTTTGACGGTCCGTTACTAATAAGACTGCTGACAGAGTGCTGTGTAGCAACTTGCTCCCGTAGGGCTTCACAGCCTAACCTGTCGTGCTTCTCTCTGTAGCGAAGGGTAGAGAAGCCGGAAAACAAAGTCGGTATTGATAAAATACATAATTCGAGAGGTGCTAGACTAAATTTAAAGATATTTGATTTTTTGGATTCGTTTTCCCTGAGTATCAGATGAATTATCAAACATAACCAAGGAACTGCTTTACTGATACTATAATTATATTTTAATTTAGAAAAATGTAGGTTAGACTGGATTTTAGTTCGATTTTCAATGTTTAAAATTAAACTGATGTTTTTTAAGTGAAAACTTCTTTAGCGGCGTTGCGCACTTTTTTGGAATGGATAAAAACTTCTAAACTCGCGTCAGGACACGTGACCTGATCGTGGAAGTGGATCATTTTTTTTTCTAACCTGTGTTTGAAGTCGGATCTTTAGCTATATGCGTGTAAAATGTCATAAAAATCACCACTGATTTGACTATAACCGCGTAAGAATGCATACTTTCGCATTCAGTTTGAAAATATGAATAAGTGAATACTAATTAAAATCTATGCTACGTTTTATATGACATTTTTTGTTAAAAAGAAAAATGAATTAATTGCAAGGCGTAGGCTTGTCGTTAATACAAAATGTTAAGTGTTTAGTTGCAAAAATAAATAGTCGCGGAAATTGAAATTCTTCCAAAAACCTTGCAATAAACGTATCGCTGGCCATGGTTTAAATGTTTCCTGGACAAATTGTGTGAAGATTTGAAAGACAAGATATATTATTTTTTTTTTCTGTGAAAGGTAAAGGAACAAGTACACAGCTCTCCAAAAAACAAAACCAAACGTGCCCCATAGACACCATAGATGTTATAAGTGCGTCGCTGTCCTGTAACCGGGATGTTAGGCCTGTTGTGCAAGTCTACCGCTACTCTACTCTCCGGACCGGAATAAGACAGAATCATTAATGACAGCGCCTAACCTGGGGGAGTTCCTACCCAGACAAGTCGCTGCATAGCACTCTAACACCATTGATCTATTGAATATTGGTAACCAATTTCACCTGATCGTATCTTTCGAACTGACAGGCAAAATGGCAAGAATTAAAACGAGTATTGTATACATACATTATAATCTTATATTATATATTAAGAACATATTAGGTATATTAAGAACATACCGTATAATAGCTCCGTGCTGGTTCGGGTTCCTTTGCAGAATAGACCATCTGCCATCCTGCCAGGCAACTCGTAAAAGTCGAGCATAGGCTTACCGTCACTAACACCGTGACATCAGACTAGGATTGGTACCACCAGCTTACTTATTCCTGCTATGGAGAGTAAGGTAGCCGGTAAACTTACTTTTGTTCAAGGCTGTTAGGCCTCGAGCAAAAGTAAGTTTACCGGCTACAGGTTGGCAACGCACCATTACCACCTTTGGTGTCTCTAGGCGGCGTGAATTTCTTACCATCAGGAAATCCGTCTGCTTGTTTGCCTTCCAATATCACAAAAAAAAAGTATTATTGAGGAATACACCCTTAACATGAATATAACCTAATTTGTTTTGATTTAAGTAATATTTTTGGATTCGCGTTATTACATCTAGATACCTAAGTTTAATTTGTTTATGTTCAGGTATATCTAAATACATTTGTTTTCATTTAAATTCGTTGTTATATTTTTTTGTAGACCACGAACGAATTAATTTGATGGTTCCTTTTTCAAAACGTAGGTCAAGATTCAGATCTAGATGTGGCTTCAAACATAATCCAGATCCGAATAGGTACAACATAACATAATATAATTGTTTGTTTTATATTTTATTCAATTAAAAAAAAACCTCTAACGTTTTGCACAGTTCAAAGTTTTTTTTTTTGAAATAATGCCCTTATATTTTTTAGTTTAGTGTATTTGTACAGCGTAAAATACCAAAAATTTTACAGTTAAATTGGGGTCAAAAGTCATAATTAATGTAAACTAACATTCCTAAATTTACAATAATTCTTGTCTAGACGTTTGGTGAAACTCTGTTTTTACGTAAATACATATACGGCTAAACAATCTAAGTTAAACTACATATCACAAAAATAAGTAATCAATTGTTGAAACAATGTTATATCTATTGAAGAACTTAGTCGTAATAAAAATAAACATAACGGAGCTTATGGAGAAAAAATATACTATAAAAAGTTAATTTCAGTTTTAGTTTTGCTAAATAAATTATGCCTTAATTAAAAAAAGTAACTGTCATGGTTATGAATTCTTAAAATAATTTTTAAAACAAAGTTTAAATATAACGGTAACGATTAAATAGTTCAATAATTCTTAAAATAAATAAATTTTTATAATTATGTTTCATAGATGTCAACATTTAAGCCTAATTAAAACAAAAATACATCACGTGTCACTGTTTGTAAACGCGCGAAAGTTGACAAGCTGCCATTTTTGATGACACTGTGGCTTTTTCGAAAAAGCACTTTCGGCTACGTCCGCGCGTTTGTAAGCCGGCTACAGACTGGTTCAAATTACGAATCTAAATAGAAATGCGTTCTGTTTTCGTTTTGTACTAACACAGAACTGTCGCAAGAACGATTCTAAACGAGTTAGCTGTGATTAAATCGTTGGAATTATTGTTACGCTTCATTTTACGTGATTTTACATAGTATTGCACGTTTTACACTGTCATTAACATATAATTTCTTTTAACGGAAGATCAATTAATACTTTCACAGATGTAACAAAGATAATAAGTTTGGTGTGGTTGAAATATTTGAGAAGTAAACCGAATATATAGTTTAGTAGATATAGGTTTTTGAAGTCTAAGCCAGATGCCATAAATTTGACATTATTATCTTCGTCCTATGGCGCTTTTTAATTCATTAATAGTTATCACGAGATTTCAATATCAGATAAATAAACATTGCTTATTAAATGGAACCATGAATATTAGCAGGATAGAAAAAAAGATACCAAGACGCAGTTTTTTCATACATTTTAAATTTTGTGTGCATTACTTGATCAATTTTGGAGACATTTTGTTTTTGTTTTTTTTTTGTCAGTTTTTTTGTCAATCACTTTATGCACAAATGAAGTAGTTATTCATAAAGAAATTAGTACCTAATGTTACGTGTTTTCTCATTGCTACCAAATCTTACTCGAAACTTAGTTATGGATGCTACAGCTTTTCCCTATGACTCGATCAAACTCTCACTCACTCACGCAATTCAATATGACTATGAGTACTAATGACTTTTTGAGTAAATATAAAACCGGATCATGCAAATCGCGTGACTGACTGAAATTGTTGCAATTTCATTAAGAATAAAAATATTATATTTATTTCGCGTTGCCCTTACAAAGGTTCTTATGATGCGACTATGTAAATCTAAAAACTACCACCGGATCTGAAAACCGCCACTAAATTAACTAATGTCAGTGTCTCCAGATACACGGTCATTACCGTAGATGCACCGTAATTGCCTCTTTTTCTACTAATAATAAGGTAATAATGCATTACCTTGACGGTACCGTATAATAGTTTTTTTTATGGAAATGTTTAATTATATATCTAATAATATCTATACTACGTGAAACGACTCGCAGTCAGTTAATTTTTTTTTGTTTGCCGGGAATCCTCCAATATCAAAGTACTACATACCTTCTTTGAACTACCAAGCTAACAAGCTTTGGATATATATTATTCTCATCGATATTTCAGCCACGTTAACAAAATGAAAAATAAATAAAGAAACAAACTTTTAACAAAAACGGAAATATTTTAACCCAGCGCGTAGTAAAAAGAACTGATAAAAACTGCGTTAATTTCTGTCCAACCAACGACATGTTGTCAAAAATGAATAGTGCAATTTACGAAGAAGAAATTGTCGTTCATTGGAGAGTCCTATTCAGAATAGGACAGAAATTACAGTTTTTATTGTTTTCATTTTTGTCAACAAACTTCTGATTGTTTTGATTTTTTTTTTGTTATACTTTCAAGTAGTAAAGACTTAATATGATTTGTAATATTGTTTTCCTTTGAAAAAAAATGCACGGTAATATGCACGGTACTTTATGCAGATTCACCGTAATTTTTACTAAAAACACCGTATTTTTACCCTTGCAACACGATAATTCTTGAATTACATATGGAGACACTGGTGGTAATTTTGTTGCGCACTCACTAAACTAATTTTAAGTTATCCCTGTCTTCTTTCAACTAAAGTAACAGAAGGAGACAGAACACTTTTAGTGCTGTCAAATTAGACCGTACACGTCATTTCTACAGACGTTTAATCTATTACTCGGAAAACGTTGATTAAAAACGTCACGATTTGACATGTCCGCACTAATCTGACACGTCTAAACTGTTCCATCTCTTTTGTTTTTGTTTCATTTGAGAAAGATAGCATGCATTTAAAATAAGTTTAGTTTGTGAACAGCAGAATCACCACCACTGACTAATGTAGGCCTTTGCTAAAAATAAAAAAGATTAACCAAAATCACTATGTATCAAAATACTTAAAAACTTCTGGTTCTGGCGCCATCAAGAGAAAAAAATATTGCAATTTTTTCACGATATTTTAATTTTGTATTTATAAATTATTAAATATTAAATATAAAAATAAATCGCTGAATGTGTTGGTAGCTTCCGAGCGACTTTTTTTATTGTGTTATTTATTGTCGGGAGAAGGTTCTTATGAAGAGAAAAACCGGGAAAATTTTAGGGAAACTGGGAAAAAATAATAATACTTTAATTTTCTCATACAAACTGAACGGGTGGAACGAAGTTTGCCAGGACAGCTAGTGTTGAATAAAATAGTATTTTTTTGGCGTTTTTTAAAACAAAATGAAAAATTAAATTTATTTATTTGCAGAAGAATTTAGAAGCTGTTACAAAAGATATTTGTTAATGTTAATACCAACATATTTTACCACAATGTGGTGTGCAAATATTCTTCAAATTATAATAAATTTAGTATTTAGATTTATCACATATGTTTTAACATTTTAATAAAATTTTAAAATATAATTTGGCTTTACCCTAACTGCCATAAGCTACCACCGTTTCCGTTTAACTGTTTTTTTTAATGAATAATATGTTACTAACACATGAAAGTTGCTGCTCAATCTCACCACATATGTTTGAGTAAGGAGGCCACCGCTTTACTGAAGACCCTGACATGACTTTCTATGACGACTTGTGACCCTTATTAGAAATCAGACATGAACGGAATATTAAAAAGTAATATCCAATAAGGAAGAAAAAACAGCATAGACAAAGATCTTAACCCGTGCAAAGAATTAAGTTAAAATTAATAATAAATTAAAAAAAGAGGTTGTTTCTTAATTATAGAATTTTGTGTAGCGACAAACTGCATTGAGTTTTGGCGCCATCGTGAATGAAGATGGTCGTAATTTTTTCATAGTTATTAAATTTCGTGTTTATATTGAGTGTTGGACTTGACTGCATGAGGTCCCGGGTTCGAATCCCGGGTCCTGCAACAAAAAGAAAATCGGATTTTTCCAATTTTCTAATAAAAAAAAATGTTGCTCGGGATAGGATATATGCCCGGTTGGCGATAGGCTTGCCACCTATCACATTATGGGACTTAGTATCTTCGGCTAGTCGTGGGTACCCTGGTTGTACCTCTGCCTACCACTTCGGGGATATGGGCGTGAAGATACTTTTATATTGAGTGAAATTAGTTAATTTAGGTGCGAATTAGATTAATTTTGTTCAGTGAAAGTGCACAAATCAAGTAATCATGAAGAAATTAGTGTATCGTGTATTTCCTCGCTGCCGCCAAATCTCAATAGACGAGCTTGAGTAACGAAGCCACCGTTTTTCTTAAGACCCAGACATGACTTATGACTTATGACTGATGACTAATTATAATTGATTAAAATTGATTTACAATTTGATGCAAATTTCTACTTTACTAATGGCAAAATACTAACGTGAAGGCCAATTCCTAAAGAAAGAAAGAAAGAATTTTGTGTACATTATAAAAAAAGTTTCCTGTAAATTATGAGTAAAATTAGTCAATTTAGGTGGCATTTTATTCAATTTTGTTTTTACTAAATATTTGCTAATATGTAAGACGTGGAAAGGCCTGAAAAGGCCGAGATAATTTAAAAAAAAATGTCGCAGAATATTTCTAACTTTTAAAAACAAACTCGCCTCTGTGGTCTAGCGGTTCAGGTGTTGAACTTGACTGCACGAGGTCCCGGTTTCGAATCCCGGGTCGGGCAACAAAAAGAAAATTGGGTTTTTCCAATTTTCTAAGAAAAAAAATGTTGCTCGGATTGGAAATGTGTCCGGTTGGCGATAGGCTTGCCACCTATCACATTGTGGGACTTAGTGTCTTCGGCTATTCATGGGTGCCCTGGTTGTGCCTCTGCCTACTACTTCGGAGATATGGGCGTGAAGATTATTTTTTTAATGAAAACAAACTTTTATTCCGTGTTGGCCCGGATCCGTTGAGTAACATAGACCATCTTCCTCTTGGCTAGGCAGCTCGTTAGACGCAAGCACAGATAACTGTAGGTCATTACCAACAAGACCACTGGTGGTGAAGTACTATGCAGCAACTTGTCCGGATGGGGGTTCAGCGCCTTATCTATTCCTGCCACCATAATGGCTCGGTAAACTTGCACAATAGACCTATCATCCCGGCCATAGGACAGCGACGCACCTGTAACATCTACGGTGTCTATAATCCACAGTGGTCTCTTACCAGGTGTGTACTTGGTCGCTGAAAAAACACCAGATATTTAAAAAGGGTTCTAATTAGACGGCTGTAAACACTGGTTTGCATTCGTCTAAAACCGAGGTTTATTAAAAATTTAAGAATAATAAGTGGAAGGTGGAAACAAAGTTTTTTTTAAGGTTAACTTTGTTGGAAGGCGAGTTTTGAACCATCTAAAACGTCTTTAAAAAGAATATTTACAAACATCAATAAAATAGAAATCATTTAGTGACCGCCTTGTTGGTCGAGTGACTAGCGTACACGCCTAACTACATCGACCAACCGCGAGGCTCGGGTTCGATTGCCGATGGGGCCAGGCATTTGTGTGATAAACATTTAGATGTCTGCATTTCCGGGTCTGCGTGTTTATTAAATATATTCTGGTATCTATTTATTTCTATGTATTAGAATCGTTGACTAGCACCCATAGCACAAGCATATGATTTGCTTACTTTGGGGTTAGGTTTAATTTGTCTGAGTTGTCCTGGCATATTTATTTATTTAGTGACATCGCAATATTATCCAATACCTAATATAGTAAAGTATCACTCATTTAAAGACTTGCTATATGCTATCAATTAAAATAAGTCTATAATCATTAGATAAAATCAGATAACGTTTTTGATACCAATAATTAATTGGAATTGGGACAATCATGTTTGTTTTATATACAATTTAAACGCTTCACAGATTGGCGACACTTGTATAATTTAGATGTACGTTTTTTCAGAAGAAAATAAAATAAAAAAATTAACTGTTATCCGTGAGTTGACAACTGTCAGATACAAAGGCGTGGTGACCCTAAATCATCTTATTAATAAACTTCAAGGTTAAACCCGGTTGTCTTTATTACCGGCTGGAAACTTTCAGGTTTCCAGTCAGTCAGGTTTCGGTTTCGGCCAAAAACTGGCCGTAACTTTCGGCAGCGCCAAACTTTTATTAGTGAATAATTGTGCGTCGTTTAGCAAATTGCGTCGCTTACTGGTTGATTCTCTGCTATTTACCTAATTACTTTAATTATTGTCTTTTTATCAATTTTAACACTGCTAGTTATCTACTCGTATGTAATTGGATGTTATTATGGCTTTGAATAAATATAGTTAAAAGTAACACTAGATTTCAGTGTTAATAACAACATGTACGTAACATGTTTAGGTAAGATTCGATTTCGGTTTCGGTCGAAACTGAGACAATGGCCCAAAGTTCGGTTTCGGTTTTAGCCGAAACGGAGAGCATGTACCTACAGTTCGATTTTGGCTGAAAACCAGTATCAAGTATGGTTACTCTTGAAGCTCGATTTATGCAATATTGGGAATTGGAATCGATGATGTCATTTTAGGTACTCTTGAACACAGTACTGGCGAATTATTAACGTTTGATTTATAGTAAACAATAAATTATTTGATCGCCTCTGTGGTCTAGCGGTCCGGATGTTGGACTTGACTGCATGAGGTCCCGGGTTCGAATCCCGGGTCGACCAACTGAAATGTGCCCGGTTGGCGATAAGGCTTGCCACCTATCACAATGTGGGACTAAGTGTCTTCGGCTAGTCGTAGTTGCCTTGGTTGTACCTCTGCCTACCTCTTCGGAGATATGGGCGTGAAGATACTTATTTCATCGGATTCGTTGAATTCATTTGTAACTAAATGTTAATAATTCGCCAGTATTGTGTTAAAAAGTATACAAAATGATATATACGATTCCAATTTCCAATTTGAATGATATCGAGATTCAAGAGTAACCCCACAGTTTCGGTCGGACAGTATTTATTACACTGTGATAAAGACTATATTATCAAATTAACTTTACTCTTATTTTCTTTGTTTATTAACATTAGGGGTTATACAGGGTAGGTCGAGTAGTGTTCGCCATAACAAATTTAGTCTGTCCTAAAATAACCTTGAGTATGTGACTCTCTCCCTTTTTTAGAAGACCGGCAGCGTTATAAACTTGGCCCGCGTCTTTACTTAGATGAGATGTTTAAGGAGGGTAAGTCATATTTATATTTGTACCAGCGGAATGCCCGCGAATTCGTCAATGCAGAACAGTAACGGTTTTCATACAAAACTTTCATCCCTGTGTGTTCTTTGGGGTTTGTAAGTAGTAAATAAAAGTCAGCAAATAAAAAAAAAATATATAACTTCTGTGATTTAAATGTTAAAATGTATATAAATATTTAATTTCTTTAAATTTAATTAAATATTTTCACACCACAATGTGGTAGAATATGTTTTATTCTTAAATGCCTTTGTAGGTAACAACTTTTTAACACAACATATTCCGCAAATAAATAATTTTCATTTTTCATTTTCAATGATATGCATGTCATGAATTCGACATATATATGTATATGAAATATAGAGTACCTGCCATCTAAATTTCATTACGAATAGTTCAGCAGATTCGTTCAATATTTATTCGACATAGTTACACTTGTACCCTTTTCGACTTCAAAACATAACATAGGTAAATTACAAACTATACAAAAATAATATTATACTTAAAACCAGCTGTTTCCACAAACTTCGTTCCGCCCGTTCAGTTTGTATGGGAAAAATTAAAATGTTTATTTCCCAATTTTCTCACAATCAAGCAGGATAAAAAGTATTGTCTTTCTCCCGATTCTAAACTACATGCCCACTAATTTTCAGCCCAATTGGTTCATCTGTTCTTGAGTTATAAATAGTGTAGGTAACTCACACCACATAATATCTGTACATAAAGAATATACATAATAATAACACATAATATCTGTATTTAAAGAATATACAGATATTATATGTCGGTTCTAATTTAGTCGTTTAGACCCAGTTCAAGTTACACAAATTGAATTTAACCCCAAAGTAAGCAAATTATGTGCTGTGTTATGGGTGCTAGCCAACGATTCTAATACATAGAAATACTTAAATAGATACCAGAATCAATTTAATAAACACCCAGACCCGGAAATGCAGACATTTAAATGTTCATCACACAAATGCCTATCCCCGTCGGGAATCGAAACCCGAGCCTCGCAGTTTTTCGGTGTAGTTAGCGTATACGCTAGCCACTCGATCAACGAGGCGAAGCTGTTCATTAATAGTTAAGGTACAGTAAAACTGCAAAAAAAAATAATTACCGCCAAGACTGGGTCTGATGAAGGAATCTCTGGGAAATCATCAAAAAAATAATATTCGTATTAGATGACGTAATTATTACAATCGAATTTGTCTTTTTCCAGTTTTTGTAGACAGCCCTCCTAGTCATGTCATCAAGTAGATACGTACCTAATATCTCGCTGACTCTTACCTATTCTTTGAAAAGATTTGGCTTGCAAGCATTTATTGGTTTTAAGCATTATTTTTATTACTATACAGCAATTTATTGTATTAGTTGGATATTAATTGTTATACAGTAATAAGTGAATATTATTAATATACAGCAATTTCTTTATGTTAATTGAATAATAAAAAGTTATTATGTAGTATTTATTGTATTTATTTGATGTAGGTACCTATTGTATTTTATTCCAACTTGGCCACTAATATCAAGTACTAATTTGGAAATATGTCACTAATATTACAATAACAAAGATATTTATGAAATTTAAATTGTTGATGCCGGACTCAATTATAGAACCTAGACGTGCGGGAGTGTGCTAAACAAAGTTCAAAGAAGAGAGTTAGCGACAAAGCGAGGTGTATAATAGTGCAGGATGTATTTCCTTGACCCTTTCAACCCTCAAAAACTGTGAAAGCTTTAGTGTCTAACATTAAAATAAAAAATCATAAATGTATAAGAATTAGTTATAGACAATATATTATTGTCTAAAAAACAGCATTTTTGTATATCTGTCTCAGAAACTGACTCATAGATAAAAAACTATATCTACTTTCAGATGACCAAGAAATATTGAATTTCTTGGTCATCTAACAAATATATCATTCTACCTATACTTATATATTCTTATTTATGATGGAATCCCCATTTTTATTATATACTTACTAGCTGTCCTGACGAAATTCGTTCCACCCGCTCTGTTTGTATGGTAAAACTTAAAATATTTTTTTTCTAGTTTCCTCACAGGTTTTTCCTTTTTTCTTATATGTTACACCTTCTCTGGACTTCCACAAGTAGTGTATTAAGATTAGCCAAATCGGTCCAGCTGTTTCCAAATTTTAGCGAGACTAACGAACAGCAATTGATTTTTATATAAAAAGAAGAAAGGTATATAATACAAAAATGTATTACATGGAATTATCTATAGAAAAGTTTATAACGATTTATGAATATTTGTATTAATTGCTATAAACTGGAACTAAGTTTTTGAGAAAAAAAAATGTTTTTTATGATATTGGACGGCAAACAAGCAGACGGATTTCCTGATGGAAAGAAATTCACGCCGCTAGAGACACCAAAGGCGGTAATGGTGCGTTGCTAACCTGAGGCCGGGATGTTAGTCCTCGAGAAAAAGTAAGTTTACTGGCTACCTTACCCTCCGTACCGGAACACGTCATGACGTTATGGTGGTTAGTAGTAGTATGCAGAACCTCACACCAAGTGAGTTTAGCACTTATCCAAAAAGATAAGTCTGATAAGGTTTCTGATACAGTTCAGTATCGATAAGGTGTTTGTGCCAGTTTGTAGTGAATCATGTCTGTCGTGATTGTAGATGGTGATGACCAGGTACGCAATTTTTATTTATATTATACACAACATTTTCCGAGTCTGTGTCATGAGCTGTTTTTAGATATTATAGCACATTTTCAAAAACTATCCTCTTTTTTATGACATTGGAAAGCAAAAAAGCAGACGGATTTCCTGATGTTAAGAAATTCAAGCCGCCTAGAGACACCAAAGGTGGTAATGGTGCGTTGCCAACCTGAGACCGGGATATAAGGCCTCGAGCAAAAGCAAGTTTACCGGCTACCTTACCCTCCGAACCGGAACACTTCATGACGTTATGGCGGCAGGAATAGGTAAAGCGGTGGTACCAATCCGGGCGAGTCGCTGCTAAACTCTACCACCTAGTCAGATGTTAGTGACGGTGAGCCTTTGCTCGCCTTTTACAAGCTGCCTGGAAAGGAAGGCAGATGGTCTATTCTACAAAGGAGCCCGGACCAACACGGGGATGCTCTATTGCTATTAGGGCTAGAAAAGAAGCTGAAAAAGTTTACTGCCAATGTACAACTTTGGAAAATTTTGAGATTCTCACTGAAGTAATAAAAAGTACTGGACAGTTATTGAAAAAGAAAAAACTTGAAGGTTGGAAGAAATTCTGCCCATCCCTATCCCCTCAATCTGAACCTTATTTATCTTATTTTATCATAAATAAGTATAAACCACAAGAAAGAGACACAGCAGACTTAATATAATCATTAATGTGTGTACTGTCTCTTTTTTTTATGATATTGGAAGGCGAATTTCTTGATTGTAAGAAATTCACGCCACCTAGAGACACCAAAGGTGGTAATGGTGCGTTTTCAACCTGAGGCCGGGATGTTAGGCCTCGATCAAAGTAAGTTTACCGGCTACCTTACCCTCCGAACCGTTATGGCGGTAGAATCCGGGTGAGTCGCTGCGAAACTCTACCACCTCAAGGTGTTAGTGACAGTAAACCTATGCTCGCCTTTTACGAGCTGCCTGGCAGGGAGGCAGATGGTCTTTTCTGCAAAGGAGCTGGACCAACACGGGGAATAATAACTTTCATGCAAACTTTCAATCCCTATTTCACCCCTTAGGGGTAGAATATCCAGACACGCTTAAATACGTATCTACTTATTTTTATTAAGTAACCCGAAAATAAACTTTTACGTTTGTAACTTAAAAAGTTACGGTTTTCCATACAAATTTTCAACCTCTATTTGACCCCTTTAGGGGTAGAATTTCCAAAATTCCGTCCTTAGTGAGTGTCTAATTAATAAAACAACCCTATTCATCAGATTTTATGACTCTAGCTTTAGTAGTTTTTGCTCGGTAATGATAAAACAGTCAGTCAGGACATGTTTTATTCTATGTATAGATAATAAAATAAAAAAACACAGTGTAACTGCAAAAACTGAATCTAGCTAGGTATTTCATTAATTTCCACGTCGCAATTTGCTATTTTTTTCGGTATCATCCGAAATGATTCTGAAATGGGCCCATAAAAATTTTATAAACATCTTACTAGATATCATTGATGAAGTCGTAAACATAAACGAAAATGTATGTAGTATAAAGTATAACTTAACAACCATTAGGTAGATTATTAAGAAAATAATAAAATTAGTATAGAACCAAATTAGGTATTCTTTCTAAAACCAAGCCCATTAAAACATATTGGCTACGAGAAATTACGTAACAAATATAAAAAATGTCGGATTGAGAACCTCCTCCCTTTTAGAGAGAGTTAAAAATGCGCTTTAAGTATTTTAGAGGGTGACTACTTCAGTGTGCTAGTTCCACTTGAATTTGACGGGTTTTGTAAAATTGGGATAGGTTAATGGAACACTTTTTTTAATGTTTGTGTGATAGCCATGCCACGCCAAAATTATATAATGTTTGAGTGTTTTCACTTAGAATAAGGCGCCTGCTGAGAAATTTTAGCCACCATTGTTATGTCTGTTAAGTGTTAAATGTTTCAACTGAAGTAAAAGCGTAGGCGCTTTCATTCGAGAATCGAACGCAAACCACCTTATAAAAGCGGGGCCCCATTAGCGCGTAGCAGCTAAGTGTCTGCTAGCTATGCTTGGGAGCTTAGGTAGTGGGAGTGGTAGTGAAAGCAGCGCCGGTATCTCAGAGTGAGATTTCGTCTAGTTTGCTGTCTTATGTTGCGGGTCAATTGGGGCACGCAGGATGCGGGTGAGGCCCACGTCTGCGTCGCTGGGGGGCCTTGGGATACCCGCGATAGTTCGCAGGATGTCCAGTGGTCTCGCAATTTACACAACAAACTGGCTCGGCCGGAAGGACCAAGCCTGGTCGCGTTTGATACGGGTACAGTTTTCTGTATCGTGGTCCCCTAGGCATTTAGCGCACCTGGGACATGCGTTGCAAAAACGGGCCGAGTGACCGTAGTTTTGGCAGTTGTGACACTGCCCTGGGACACCACTGGAGTGGGGTTTTTCGAGAGTCTGGCTGGAGAAGCCAGAGATGCACGAAACGCTTAGGATTGCCTTAGTTTTTTCCACACTGCCGAATACAACTAGGACCATGTCATACTGTCGTTTGTCAATCACATTGTGCATTCGGTGAACATGGCGTACGGGTAGGACTTTAGAAAAGAGATCGTTTTCTATTTCGTAAACCGGAAGCTCCTTCGGGAGGCCGCGTATAACGACGCGCATTTTAGTTCGTCTGCAAGCCTACGTTTCTTTCTCTGAGAAGGGACGTGAAGCAGCGTTGATGATACCCTCGCTCGTGGATCGAGCGTGGGTGTATTGGATGTTTTTGGCGTGAAGCACCTGGGTCAAGTCATTCAACGTTGTTTTGTCGAGGATAACAAGCGGAGAGTTTTTTAAGCTCGTTCACGTCGTTTTCCATATAATATCTAATCCACAAGTTTCGTTGCAACGACGCGACGTTACGCAGCGAAACGCGCCATGGGGCCTCACCCGACCCTTAAAATACATTTGGAATTTTGGTACGGAATTCCGTTTCAAAAAATTTCAAACACAACAAATGTATGGATGTATATGCTGTACATCCACATGCACTAGGAATTTTTCCGCACGGAATTTGAGTGGATTTGTATTGGTCGCCATTTTGCCTATTTCGAAACAGTATTCCGTAAAGTAGCGGTCGGCAACCTTTTAGCAGGGAAATACCACAAGGCGACTAAATAAACTAAAGCTGGGCCACGCTTGTGATATTATTATTAAAAGAAAAAAAAAGTATCTTCACGCCCATATCCCCGAAGAGTTAGGCAGAAGCACAACCAGGGCACACACGACTAGCCGAAGAAACTAAGTCCCACAATGTGATAGGTGTCAAGCCTATCGCCAACCGGGCACATATCCTATCTCGAGCAACATTTTTTTTATTAGAAAATTTGGAAAAAACCCAATTTTCTTTTTGTTGCCCGACCCGGGATTCGAACCCGACCTCATGCAGTCAAGTCCAACAACTAAACCGCTAGACCACAGAGGCGCTAATATAATATTATTCGTAGAAGCCAAATATACTTACGTACAATTGGTCATACCCCATAGAAAAAATTAAAATGAGTGGAGAGAAGCGCGTTCTTAAGGCTGAATCCACTTTATAACATATTATACAGAACAGCGAAAACATATTATTATAATGTAAAATATATTTTCTTGCAGATAAGAATATGTAATAAAGTATTTCTAATATGATTAATTAATTGCAGAAAATATGTCGGTTGCCGAGGAGTTTGTTTCGCCGTTTCTACTCCTGCCTGGCTAGATATGGAAACGGTGGTAGGAGATGGCAGATTGGTTACAGTCCTGGTTGCCTGAGAGTTTCTTTTGCCGTTTCTTCTCCTGTCTGGCTAGGTTTGGAAACGGTGGTAGTTTACGGTAGATAGGGATAAATTAATTGACATTCTAAAAATTGTTTGTATTAATAAATTATCATGTAATCAAAACAGCACTGAAAATAATAAGTAAATAATTAAAATGACTAAGATTAATACCTATTATAATATTTGCACACCACAAGTTGGTAGAATATGTTGGAACGCCTTAATAATTTTGTAACATCTTTGTAACACTTATATTCCGCAAATATTTTTTTTCTTATTTTTTTTCTTTTCTTTTCTTATATGTCGTATATTATACGGTCAACCGCGGATCGTTCATGCATTTATTTTAAAATGTATAAAAAAAAAGTATCTTCACGCCCATATCCCCGAAGTGGTAGGCAGAGGTACAACCAAGGCACCCACGACTAGCCGAAGATACTAAGTCCCACAATGTGATAGGTGGCAAGCCTATCGCCAACCGGGCACAATTCCAATCCCGACCAACATTTTTTTTTATTAGAAAATTGGAAAAATCCAATTTTCTTTTTGTTGGCCGACCCGGGATTCGAACCCGGGACCTCATGCAGTCAAGTCCAACACCCGGACCGCTAGACCACAGAGGCGATTTATAACTTATTTAAATAACATTCATGGGCCGCAAGTAAGACGTAGGCGGGCCGCGGGTTGCCCACCGCTGCTGTAAAGGATTGCCGATTGTATGCCCTAAGTGAGTGCGTTATTAATTAAAAAAAGGCATTAAAGTTTTTTTCTTTTCAGAGCGTTCACGTAGTGGACGGTCAACCAGGAGGAGGCTATCCAAGCGAAGTGCATGTGGTGGAAGATGATGGCAGTGGAGGCTATCCAGGTGGAGGTGGAGTAAATGTAGTGGATAACGATGGTAGTGGAGGCTATCCGGGTGCTGTTAATGTGGTGGATGGTGATGGAAGTGGAGGCTATCCAGGTTCAGTTCAAGTGGTGGATGATAGCGGCAGTGGGTGGCCAGGAGGAGTCCAGGTTGTGGGTGATGACGGAAGTAGCGTTCAGGTGAGGTTTAATGCTTGGCAGTTAAAGGCATTTCGTTGCATTATTACTTGGTTTACGCGGCCTTCTCAACGTAAAACTGAAAAAGATACATAATCAAAGTCGCCTCTGTGGTCTAGCGGTCCGGGTGTTGGACTTGACTGCATGAGGTCCTGGGTTCGAATCCCGGGTCGGCCAATTGGATTTTTCCAATTTTCTAATTAAAAAAAATGTTGGTCGGGATTGGAAATGTGCCCGATTGGCGATAGGCTTGCCACCTATCACATTGTGGGACTTAGTGTCTTCGGCTAGTCGTGGGTGCCTTGGTTGTACCTCTGCCTACCTCTTCGGGGACATGGGCGTGAAGATACTTACTTACTTACTTACTTACCTTATCTTTGAAAACTTCCCTGGACTTGAACAAATAATACAAAACCAAAATTAGCCAAATCGGTTCAGCTGTTGTCGAGTTTTAGCGAGACTAACGAACAGCAATTTCTCCCGAGCATAACAGCTATAATACTTAACAAAAACAAGAAACCTATTTCATACATCCACGTATGATGAGATGACCAAAGGGAATAGATATTAATTTTTGTTCATAAAATAAGACAGTTTGATATACTTACTGATGCCAACCAGATACTTCAATTCAAAAATCAATTTTTTTACGATAGGTCAACAGAGTTCAAAAGGGTATATATGTATAAATAGAAACTATTGTTATTAAAACATATGGAAATTCCAAATCAATATGCCAATTATCGACGTTCCTTGTATTTCTGATCGAGTTTGCGAAGTTTTGCGACGCGATACCAGAATTTTCAAACGCGCGAAGTCTTTATTTTATTTATACTTCACAATTTTCTACGTAATTTCCTTATTTTTTTACTTCATAGAAAACTTCTATGAACTTTAACAAAACTTTTAAAAGAGAAGATTGAAATCTGCTAATTAGTGTCATCATACCAAGGGAATGTAATTATTCTAAAATATTTTAAAATCTGTATTCATGTCTTCTGGTTCCGATAATATCCGGTTTTCACTAAATCCTACTAAATCTAAAAAAATCTACATTTTATAATCTTTTAAAACTTGAAACATGTTTTTATAGAATTCTTGTAGCCTGTCATGGCTTCGTATGTGTGGACAAATGTCTATTTTTATTCATAGAAACGACGTAGTCTATAGAATCTATACTTGCTATCGTCGGCACTTGGTGGAATTCCATTGTATATACAAAGCACTGATGATGCTGTAAAAAGTGAAACCGGTTGGCTTGAAAGTAACGGAAAGTGTTAAACTATACACTATGATAAACTATACAGTGGATAAGTACAAGTGTTAACTCCGAAAAACGTGTAAGTATATACGACGTAGTCTATATTCATCAGGGATAATTTCGGCTTCTAATGGTAAAAGAAAACTCCCAATTGGTCCAGTAGTTTTAGAGCCTAATCAATACAAACAAACAATCAAATCTTTCGTCTTTATTATATTAGAGATCCATCAAATCACACTAATGAAAATTGCGTCGATTTTTTTGCAACTTGGCTGCTTTTAAATTAAAAAAAAGTCGTTTTCTTGCAGTTACACTACGCAATGTTATTGTTTAGTAGGATGTTTTTATAATGTATTCTTTGTTATTTTTTATTTCAGGTGATTGATGGATGAGTTAGATAACTGATAACAAAATATATTTTCTTTATTTATTATTTTTTTAAAGACCTGCGCATACATACGTATTATATAAATACACTGGACCTCAAAGAAAAGGAAACAAAAGGATCGGTTGACAGTCTTCAACATCTGCAAATGTACCTGACCTAATGTTACGAAATAGTTTTTTTATGAATATAAA
>NJDC01001616.1:6628-17760 GCA_002245475.1 Calephelis virginiensis
CGTCCAAACGGATGGACCAATTTCGATGTGCTTTTTTTTAAACTAACATGATCGAGATGGTTTTTAGTTACATCATATAATGTAGGCTTTATCTGGGATTATTAAAAAAATGTTTCAGTGCTTAATACATTTTTATATTTAGGGGTGCATGTAACTGCTGTTTGGGTTCCTTAGCCGAATGGTGTAAAACGAACCCTTATAGATTCGACATCTTAGTCTGTCCGTCCGTATGTCACAGCTACTTATTCCTAAACTATTATGAATACACAGTCAATACTTGGTATTTAAATGTATTCTTGAAATTGTTAGAAAATAGATTTGAAAGAGATGTAATAAGCAGTTCTTGAGATATAATTCTTTTTATTTATAATAAAATTGTAGTCATCCAGTCAAAAATTAGTTGCTGATTTTAATGCCTACAAAAAGTAGCGGCGTAAGGTTGGGCGCGGTTGGGCTACCGCCCAGGGCGCAAGTTGAAAAAGAGCGCCTTATCGGACTAGAACCCCTGGTTCAATACTTGGCCTTCTTCTTCTTTCTTTCTTTAAGTATTGGCCTTCACGTTAGTATTTTGCCGTTAGTCAAGTAGAAATTTGCTTCAAATTTTACATCAATTTTACCAAATTATAATTAGTCATCAGTCATAACTCATAAGTCGTCAGTTAGTCATGTCAGGCTCTTGGGTAAAGCGATGACCTCATTACCCAAGTTCATATAATGAGGTTTGGCGGCAACTAGGAAATACACGATGCGCTAATATCTTCCTGATCATTTCATTTCTGCACTTTCACTGAACGAAATTGTACAAAATGCCACCAAAACTGACTAATTCCACTCAATATGAACACGAAATTCAATAATTATGAAAAAACTTCGACCATCTTTTCTCTCGATGGCGCAAAAAACCAAACTTGGCCTTCTTGTGAAATTCCTTTAATTTAGCGAAAAGTAGTTAGGTATAACAAAAAGGATCAAATCAAAAAAATATTGTGATTTTTTAATAAATAACTAATTCATGGTTAATTGAACTTACCTTAAGTGATTTAACCAAAATTATGTGAGATGTTACATCCGAAGAGATTTAAATAGCTCATGTAGTCCGTTGCTCTATCTACCTCATCCCCACACAGTTTAGATCTTTGTTTCACTAAAAGAAAAATAGTTATTAATATATATTATACTTTTACGTCCGGGCGCTGTCATACCCAACCTTCATTCCTTTAGAGTGCACAATAAAATAATTTACATTTCTTTATGCGCCAAACAAACGTCAACATATACATATGTTTACATGTGCCTGGATCAGCAGGGTCCTTAAATCTCTTCGAATGTAACATCTCACAATCATCTCACATAATTTTGGTTAAAATTCACTTAATCACGTAATAAAATCTACATAATAGTAAACGTACACATTTTTAAAAGTTTCTAGATCTCGCTTCCATGAAATGTTATTTTTTACATTTTTTATTAATACGTAAAGCAAATAAATCGAAGTTTGGTAGTACCGAACATATTTGATATTTTAAAAAAGCTCTGTCTGTCTAAATAATTTTCCTGGATTTAATATATGACTCAAAATTGAACAAGCCCGTTGTTCACACCAGGACCATATCTGTCTAGTTACATTAGTTATTTGTGGGAATTGCACGCCTCTCATTCTATTTCTATAAGAGACAGCCGTGGTATTGTCAATTCTTTTTAAAATTTTCTGATTGTTAAGATGTTTACGCAAAACTTTCAAGACCTAGAAACGCATCTAATAATTCAAAATAATTTAAATGATTTTTAGATTCTTCATCATGTGACCAGTGACTTCATTCTGTTTCACCCTCACAATAAGGGGGGGAACCCAGAAAGTATTAAATTAGTACAAAAATATAATTAATAGTGACCATCTCTTAAGGGATTATGTAAGCGTATAAAATAACATGTTTTTTTTTACCACCAGACATCCTTTACAAGATCACGACTTAGAATCATTTTGGCTTCATAATTATTGAGCTATAGTAAAACGAGGTATCTTGTCCTCTCGAATCCCTTAGTCATTAATTAGTGTGTAACCAGCCATATTTAGCTGCGTGACAAACAGCATTTGAAGTGCTCACATACTCAAAATCATTTAATATGATTGTTGATTTTTGTTTTAATTATATCAACTTATTTTATTCGTTTTTTTATTTAGAGGTAACTCTAAAGTTATATCTTTTGAGTTTAACATTAAACCTAAGAATGCCACAGTTTGTAGCACATGGCTATTTTTTTTTCAGTTTATTACAAAAGCCTAAGTTTTCTAAGTTACCTATGTAAAAGAACATTGACAGTAGCAATGCAAGAAGCGAAAGAATAATTTATAAATACTATGTCGTCTAATAGACTACAACAATGCGACCTCTGGCACGTAAATTAATTAAATTTGGCTTTAAAAGGTTTGTAAATACGTGAAGCGTTGAACATAGGCCTTAAAAACAGCAGCCGAATTAAATAAAATCATATCAGAATCGTAAAGTAGTTTGGATTCCGGTATGAAGTACTAATCGCAGGTATTTCTAGTCAATTGGCTGTACCAGTACTAAAAAGTATGACTCTTTAAGATCGACAGTAGCCATGTAAGAATTATTTGTTATTAATTCGTTCGTCGGCATTACTAATTGAAAAGATTCAAAACACAATTTGTATCCTTATACAAAGGAGAGGATCAGTTGTTGAAGAAATGTCTAATTCTACCAGTGTGAAATACCTCTAATAGTGAATCGTCCTTTTATGGCTCTCTTATGGGTGCGCGCCGCGGCCCCGTTGTATCGTCATTGTCGACGGTCGCAGCGCCGCAGGAGAATGGGCTGAGCACTCTGCACGGCCCACAAAGTTCGGTGAAGTTGTAAAAAATCGTAAGATTAGCAAAAAATTAGTCATTCAAAAAAAAAAGCCGCAGGAGAAGGTTGCGCTAGCTCGCGGTAGTACCGACAAGGCTCCGCTGCCGTCGTGAGTGCCCCATGCGTCTTTTGACGGACGGGGGAGGGGGGATTCGCAAATATCCCGTATAGTTGCTTCTGTAAACTGGTCGCTGGCTTATTTAAGGTACTATCTTTTTATTTACTGGCTGCAATTCTCGTAATTTTAATTGTTCTACGTTTTTCACCAAGATTGTCACCGACCAAGAAGGAGTTGCGTATGACCCCTGAACAATATTGTTAAAGTTGTTGTTGTCAAGACGTGGAAATATGCGTTGTCGCCTGTTTAAGGTATCTCAACAGTGTAAATACAGTGAGATCTGACTCCTTTCAGATAATCTTTGTATTAACTGTAGATTTTTTAATTTATTTGTTATTATCTCTTCTATTAGCATCGCTAACGAGGCTATCACGAAACCCAGTTGTTTTTTAGACTGTTCCAGTCTTTTTACTTCCACTTTTAATTTTGCGGCTTTCGTTTATTGAAAGTTTTCTGGGATTACACAATTCGTAATAAGCTATCTTTACTTTCCTTAGGTAGACCAACTAGTAGGATTTTACCCCAGCGTTCAGAGATTTCTTGCGGTACTTTCTTTTCGAAAGACTCGGCCGACGTTTTTGCCTCGACCAGTAAGATAAAGATTTCTACATCTCTTGGTTAACAGATTGACTGAGATCAGTACTAACCTCAGCTGATTATTCATGTATGCCCATTGTAGATAAATTATCTGCGGCGATCGACTCAAATTGACAAATATCGTCATTTTGTAATTTATTACTAATTAATTTAATTAACAGATGCCGCTTCCGAAAGAAATTGTTCAATTTCTGGAGGCCAGCTAGACTTCTTTTTTTTTCTCTGTTGTTTTGTAGGGCTTTTATCTATGCAGGTATGCCAGCCCAGCTAGATTTCTCAGTTCAATAACTTAATATGAGCTTATATTTATATTGGCATTACAAGCCTACTTCCGGGATGATATCTCGTACCACCACATTAGGAAGAGGGTAAGATTCCGGGATGACATCATGTGCCACCACTGTGAAATTATTAACCATTCCGGATGATATCTCGTATCATCACTGAGGAAAGGATATTAAGAATTATTTCCAGATAATATCACGTACCATCAGGGCCGGCCCCACGGGTGGGCGGACCGGGCGGCTGCCCAGGGCGGAAATTTTTTGGGAGCGGCAAACAAATTTTAAAGAATGGCATATTTTGAAATATGAATAAAATAATAAGCCAAGTTTATTATAGTTTATACTTTCAGGAAGTAAATAATTAGACGGGATATATGGGTGGGGGAGGGGGGGGGATCGCCGATATCGCCCAGGGCGGCAAAGTCCCTAGGGCCGTGTCTGCGTACCATCGCTGAGGAAATAAGACAACATACTGTCATTTGCTAAATTTTAGTACTTCGAAAAAAAAAGGTGTTTTGCTAATCAGATAAACCTAACTATTAATTTACATACACTGATAAAAAAAAATAAACATTCATTTAAAGTTAGCGAAAAAGTTAAAAAATAAATGCAAGCCTGACCTTTCGTACACCAGCATCACTTTTCTCGCCAGCAGAACTTTGTCGTCGCGGACGACGGATTGCTTTTTCCAATTTCCTTATCTTACGCATTATTTCGTCAACACTTTAATCTATTACACGATATTTTTTCCCCATTTTAGTTTATTACTAATGTAACAATTAACTTTTTAATGTTGCACTGTGTAGTTGATGTGACAGACAAAACGTGAATGAAGGTTGGGTATGACAGCGCCCCGACGGTAGGTAGATGAAACATATGATACTATTTTTCTTTTAGTGAAAAAAAGATCTACACCATGTGGTGATGTAGTAGATGGAGACGGACTACATGAGTTATTTAAATCTCGAGGATGTAACATCAAAATTATAATTGCACTTTAATTGCTATTAGGGAGTTGCCGTAAAAAATTGCCCAGGGTGCTTCTAGTTATAAAACCGACACTGGATTCATACTTATAAAATATGCTTTCTACTACGCAACCCTTTATGGGCAACTCACACTTAACCACATTATATATGTTACAAGGTAGCTAACATTATTTGGCCTGAACAATCGGCTCTTCTGATTGTTAGAAACGACAGCTACCTGTAAACACCATAGATGCTATAGATGCAGTGGCGCGTTGCCAACAAGACCTAATATTCAAGTTTGCCAGTTACCAGGTCTGGACTGTCGGACCCTCCGGACGGAAAGAGTGGCTTTGTAGTCTATTCATCACAGGGTACTTCGACAAAATTTGGTGATTCTATAGTAAGAACAATGAGATTGTATCGTATAGGAAAAGGTAGGTCCTCCATCACGACCTATAAAAAGTTTCCATGTACCATCGCCTTATCTATTCCTGCCGCCATAACGTCAGCACTTGCCGTTGATGTATTCCGATTTGGAGGATAAGGTAGCTTATTTTACTTACTTACACGTCTCTCCTCTTGGTAGGAGATAACCGTGGCCTAAAGACATCATAGATGTTATTGCGGACAAGGTGACAGGTCAATTAAGCAAGTACAGTTATACATATGCCATTGTATTTGCTTCAGATCTATGAATTAAGAACTCACGATTCCATTGCAAGGTTAAAATAAAAAGTACGTTAAATAAAAGCTTGTAATAAACAAGCTCTCAATTATAAGATGGTAACGTTAAAGCTTGTGCAAATGTCTTCGGGCTGCGCTCAGACGCCTCGGTTTACACTTAAGCGATCTCGCGACTGTTATAAATCCATATTATGCAAGTAACAACGTTTTGGTTCACTGCCAGCAGCGTCTGACTGGTTGTATATAGACTATACTCTTATAAACAATAATCTTGCGGTCTAGAATAGTATTCGGTTCTAAGAGTGTTTATAGTAATGTAAAGAATTTAGATGTATAAATAGGGTTAATATAGGGTCGATTCAAATGATTTTAAAAAGCTTATTTCGACGAGGGGAAGACGTTCCCAACACACGCCCGCTCTGGCGCAGGCGGACGGGGGGCGATAGAAGGCGGTACCTCCGCCTTCAAAGTGCTTCCGATGCGGGGCTGCCGGAGGGAGTCGGGGGACTTCCTCGGGCCAGCACGGCCTCACGCACCTGGGGGGCGACTCCAGTGGCCGGAGTCGCTCCTCTTTCAGCGCGGAAGGAGGCCCGGTAAGGACCGGGCCGTAGCCGCGGAGCGAAAAGGTGAATGCCAACGCGACCCCATCTCACTCCTAGCCAGGCGGCAGGAAGGTTAAAGTGTGGTTTTTAGTCGGTTCGAGTCCGACATAACCCGTTGATCTCCCCCGAGAGCAGCGGGTATCGGGGGGATTTTCCACACTAAAAAAAATAAAAAATAAAAAGGGTCGTTTCAAAAAGTGTCGTTTCTGATTTTAAAATAGGCGTTCAAATTTTTAGACAGCAAATAATATATTGTTTCCTATAATCTTTCCTGGCTTTTTTTATTTTATTCTACTAGTGTTAGTCATAATAAGTGAAAAATCTCTCTGAGTGCTAGGTGGCCAGCCCATTACCAAACAGACACAAATCCAATCCCGAGCAATGTCGTTTTTGTTAGAAAACTAGCTGTTTCAGCGAACTTTGTTCCACATATTATGTAGGTTGAATGGAAAAATAGTGTTTTCCTAGTTTCCTCGTAGTTTTTGTATTTTTCTTATCTTTAAATTTTCCTTGGACTTAATCAAATAATTTAAATCTAAAATAGCCAAATTGGCTCAGCCGTCCTCGACTTTTAGCAAGATTGATGAACAGCAATTGATTTTAATATACATATATTAAAAAAACAAATTTCTTTTTATTGTCCGATCCGGGGATTGAACTCGGGATTCCATTGAGTCAAGTCCTACACAGGACCTCTAGACTATAAAGTAATCAAAATGTCGTACCTACTTTCCGAAAACACCATGTTTCAGGTGATACCTACGTAATAGGATCGTCTATAAAATTCAGCATAATGAGATCAGAATTGGATTTACATCAAAAAGCCTTCGGGCGAGTCTAATAAAATTAACAATTCTTTCGTCTGACACGGGTTTGAGATTCGCGATTGAAATTCAAATCCGTAGTCTCTGGCATATCTAATATAATTAAGACGCTTCGGTAATTGAGTAGGTATCCACCCCACTGTGTAACGAACTTTCTTATAAAATTGTCTAATAAAGTTTTTATTACCGACCGGTTTTATTTGAAACTGCTTACTGTGATTTAGGGAGTGAGTATTTGATATCGATGGATTTTTGAAGTGAAAACTTCTTTAGCGGCATTGCGCACTTTTTTGGAATGGGTAAAAACTTCTAAAATTGCGTCAGATCGTAAGACGGCGCGAGATCTAAAATAAAACGTAGAGTATAGGATTCGCAATGGATAATACGCCGCAATATACCTACCTTTACATTCTCACAAATAGCAGATATGTATAATATCAACAGACATTGCTCTATTTGTTCCATCTTGAAAGTAAGCTTTATGTGTAGACGAGCAATGTTCGATGTACAGATAATATGACGCCGCTCCTAGCCGTCACGTGGTCTTACTTTAGCGAGTTTTTGTCTCTAATATATGGTATGTCTACTTAATAGATAGACCTAATAACAGCGGCAGCACTCAGGAGCAGCATAATTTAAAAAAAATTGGAATTTAACAAATACACCCAACTTTTAAATTTTACTTTATATATGCGAAACTACTAAATATTAATTAATCTCTATTTATACTTTATATAAATAAAAAGTGTGTGTGTACTTATGTACACGCGTTAGAAGTTATACTTCTTCGGCGTAATAAGATAAAAATCTTTTTAAAAACTAAAATGTTATCTATAGCTAACTTCATCATGTCGATTTTTCGTGACGGTGTGCGCCCGCATCGTAAAAATTTACCCTCATAATTTTTTCCTAACGCGCCAAAAGAAGTATAACTTCAATAATAAAAATTTAAAACTTATTTAATAGCTTTAAAAAATTGCGACTAAATAAAGATTTGATTCTTAGTGTAAAGTGCGAATTTTCTCTCTAAATTAGTTTTTATGTTAAGTAAGTTAGTACTTATGTAAAGTTTTAATTTAGATGTAACAAAGAAAACCTCTTTAAGGTAGCATTTGGTTTTAGCAGTATGTAAATTAGTCTCGTATTCATTAGCTCGCAAACACCGAGTGTATTAAGTCTTACGTACGAACATCTTAAAACAAGCCCGGGGGAGTCGAAACTTAAATTGTACCGATATTGCTTCCTACACTTCCATTTCCCTTGGTAACAAAATGTAAATAAACGTGAAAGTTTGGATATTTGTCATGCCATCCGCACACTCCTACTGGTTAGCTATGTACGAGTATCAATAATAGTATGATGTGTAGCTATAAAAAGGGTAATTAATAAATTTTAATTAATTAATTTATGTAGTTATATAGTTTGACCGCCTCGTTGGTCGAGTGGCTAGCGTACACGCCTGACTACACCGACCAACCGCGAGGCTCGGGTTCGATTCCCGACGGAGGCAGTCATTTATATGATGAACATTTAGATGTCTGCATTTCCGGGTCTGGGTGTTTATTAAATTTATTCTTGCATCTATTTAAGTATTTCTATGTATTAATATAGACGAATAACACTCATAACACAAGCATATAATTTGCTTACTTTGGGGTTAGATTCAATTTGTGTAACTTGTCTAGCAATATTTTTTATTTATTTTATTATATCTTAACATGTAAATTATAATATATCTTATCGCGTCTGTAGTCTAGTGGTCAAGTGTTGACTATGAGCTCTCGAGTTTGATTTCCGGGTCGGGCAACTCAAAATGTGTTTTTCCAATTTTCTTATAAAATGATCAAAGCTTGTAATTGGATAAGTGCTAGTTTGGCGATAGGTTTGTCACGTGTGGGACTCAAATAACTTCGTCTTCGGTTAATCCCCTCGTCCTACTGATTTATGATAGGAGCGTGAAACTGACTTTTTTAATAAGTACCTACATATAACTTTTCTGTAGGTGGCCCTACTGTTTGTCACAAAATTATGAAGACAGGAAGTTCTCTGTGTTGTGTTGTCACAAAGCCGCGTTTGTTATATAAGTACTCATGGGCGTAGCGAGATACAGGCAGAGGGGGGCAAATATGGACAAAAAAAATTGTCCAAAAAAAAAGATGAATTGAAAAAAGAGAAGTTTAAGTTACATTTTGGTTTAAAACATTTCTCCAACTAATAGATACGAGTACATATATGAGATACTCATATTATAAAAACCATGCTTAAAAAAATATAGGTAGTCTAGGATGTTTTGTGTCTGCCCCGCTCAATAAAGAGACCTGGCTACGCCCTTATAAGTACTCGTACTTTCTGTTAGAATACATAGGATAAATAAAAGACAGTTAACTAAAAAAGCCATGCCTGCTTAAACGGAATTCTTTTTTAGGAGATTAGAAGACTTACAAGCGTGGGGCGTTGCCAACCTGAATCGGGACTTATAATCCCTTTGAGTACATTTTTCTGAAACCTTAGTTACCGACCGGATTACGATAGTGTAGAGCACTGATGTTATAGCAGAAAAATGGGTAGTAAAGCGGTGGTCCACACTCACACTAGTCAACGAAAACTACCTGTAGTCACACAGCAGGTACCTAAGGTTGGTGTCTCGTCTCCTATCAGCTACTTGGCAGGTATAGCTTAATAGGTCCATTTTTTTTATGCGAAAAGTCAGTGAACAAGCACACGCCTCTTCTGAAGGTAAGAGACAACAGTACAAAGGAGTGCAAGCGTAACAAATAAATACGTCTTTGTGATATGGATTGTCTGAATACTTTTTTAGGACAGCAAACAAGCACACGCCGGTACTGGTGGTAAGAGACAATCGTGGCTGAATGTGTCGCTATCTAGTAGCCGGGATATTAAGTCTATTGTGCAAATGTACCAGCCACCCTCTATACCGAAACATGACATTACGAATAGGTAAGGCGGTTGATCCTAACCCGAGCAAGTTACTGCACAACACTCGACCGGCACTTCGACTCCAACGAAATTGTTGGCAATTACCCATTTTTTGAGCTGTCTGGAAAGGAGGCAGATGGTTTATTTTACAAAGGGGATCCGGACACAGGAACAACTTACTACACAGAATATTTAATTTTGTTAAGGTTCACAAAATGTTTTCCAATCTGCCGCTGACAAACACACTTAAAAAGATATTTTTTTTTGTATACAAGTCCTATTTGTTGTCATTGAGCAATAATTAGATACAGTTTTCTTTTCAGATTGGTCCCACCGCCTTACCTATTCCTGCCGCCGTAACCCCAGTGCATGCCGTTGACGTGTTCCGGTTCGGAGGGTAAGGTAGCCAGCAAACTTACTTTTTTCTAGACCTAACATCCCGGCCTTAGGTTGCCAACGCACCATTACTACCTTTGGCGTCTCTAGCCGTCGTGAATTTTTTACCATCAGGAAATCAGTCTACTTTGTTTGCCTTTAAATATTATAAAAAAAAGACTCGCACAGTAAATAAAAAGGTATACATTCATAAAGAAAGTCACATACATGTCACCTGGTTTAGAGGTTTTTTTGAAAATCGTCAAATTTTAGAATTTAGTGCTGGCTTCAGACCACTTGATAGGTATTAGATCAGCCCAAACACGCAGTGTGAAGGGCTTGCCTGTGGTGGCAGAAATGGTCAAATCCAAAAAGTCACTCGAGAAGTGAAACCACATCATCAGAACCATACCTCTAAGGCAGTCTTTCCCAAAATGGGCGATAACGCCCCCTTGTGGGCGCTGCAGGTCTCAAGGGGGGCGGTAAGAGACCCAGAAAGAAAATGGGGGCGTTGTGTAGAGGCGGGGGGGAGTGATTTGTTATTTTATTTAGCTAGGAGGCCTCTTAAACAACGACTGCAAGAGCTCTCGACTCACAACAACAACTTGTGAACATCAACTAATATGAATTAAAAGATTGCTTAAACTCGGTTCTATATTTCTCTCCGCGTAGTATATGAACTACGCCGTAGGTAGTTCATATATCTGTGCTATTTTATTGAATGTAGAAAAAATGAAAATCATGTCAATCGGTCGCTCTGTTTCATAATGAAAGTAGACACAAACAAACAAATGAAAAGGCAACAGACACACTTTCGCATTTTTAACAAGTTTTTGTTAAATAACCCGAATTGTGCATTCCTGTATCAGT
>NJDC01001616.1:36393-48105 GCA_002245475.1 Calephelis virginiensis
TAGATTTTCAACTAAATCTCTACTATAACCGTTAGCAACTGCCATCTGTACAATGATGTTAAGTTCTTTTTTGTAACTCTCTTAGTGGTGTGTATTGTGTGGAGCTGGATGTATTTGGGAGGTTTAGCTTCCGGTAAGTCCAATTCATTCTTAGCGCACTATTTTATCTGTTTTGTTACGCAATAATACGTATACATTTTTTGGCGGAAAATTGCAAATTAAATAATTTTATTTAGATTTAGGTATATTATTATATCTTTTTGGTGTAACAATATCAGTCAACTGTAATTGATATGTGATGAATGTAAAATTCATCACATATCAATTACAGTTGACTAATACGCACTAATATATGATTTGCTGAGTTTAGAGAAAAAAAGAAAACATTTAGATATCACGTCTTGTTTCTAGGCCTGCTTGAACAATGCAAACAAACTGCATACCTGTCATTCAATATCATTGTTTAAATGGACTAATTTCGATCAAATACGCCTTAGATTTTAAATTGAATTCCTATCCGTTAGTTACTTTAAATTCAATCTTGCCAACCTTAAAATTCAGACATTGTACAATTAAGAAACAAACTTCGATGTAGAATTATCCATATTAACTACACGTATACATAATGTATGGAATTTAAGCACTTTCAGACGCCTACAGCTACAGACTTGGTTCTATCAGTATATCGGTAATATAAAATCAAATTTGCATACCTGTAGGATCGAATCATATCAGAAGTAAACAGCCACCGATGTACTTGTCTGCAATCACCACGCATAGAATCCAGGCACAGATTGAATATCTCCACCGATTTTTGCTCAGCACCCATATTTACGTTTACATATGAGGGCATAAGGACTTTAGTAGTTTCTAATATCACCACCTGAAAATAAAAAAAAATACCTATTTTATGTTTTAGAAGCATTGTTGAAGATTTTAGGTTATTTCATTGTCTGGCGGGCTAAACTTAAAACATTAAGATAAAAAATACTTCATTAATATTTTTATTTCAGCATTTGCCCTGTGTTTGCGTTTATATTCTACAAATTTAAAAGAATCAAAAACCCAGACTGGATTTGAACCTTTAGCCTTTCGTCTCAAGGCGACGAATGCTCTCAACATTTTAGATGCTGAGGATTCAAATCACTTGGCGAAGTTTTTAATTTTTTCTTAACCGTTAACGCGGTTAATTATGTCCTATAGATACACAGTTCTGAGTAACTACTAAATGAGTTCATCGTTACAGATGAAATTCACATCTATAATGGTCATAAATTTCATAACTCTCAAGATATTTTTATTTTAACACTTGGTTACAATGCACTGGGTTACAATTCTACAAATTAAAAAAAAAAAGAATCGTATCGAATCATAGTGTGATATTATATAACTGTATCACGATTCACGATTTCTCTGTTTTAAACAGTTTTGCTTTTGTACATTATAAAAAAAAACACGGTATAACAAACTGCTTATGCATGTCCTTCGCTTAATCGCAAGCTGCTCCCCTGTGCGGAGCAATTTGATATTCGAGTTGTCCTTTTAAAGTCATAGATTAGTTAAAATTGCTCACGATTATTTCAGGCTTAACGCTAAGTCCCTTGCAGAGTACGCAGAGAGTATCGAGTGCCGAATCTTACGATCTTTGCAGACCTGCTTCCTCCTCCATTTTCCTCAACATTCATTACTGGAAAGTCAACTTTATGTGTGGATGGATGTAGGGCTCTCCGGATACCTACATCCCTTAACATTTGCATTGTACATCTAAATATATCATAATAATTATGTTACAATAAAGTATTACATTGGCTTGGCACGGACTTCAAACCTATTAGTAAATGGCACATATAAATAATAAGTAGTATATAATTAACATCTAATCTTTATTATTTTCTACTTTTTAGTTTTGAAGTCGGTTTTTATTAAAGTAGTTATTTTTACTTGGCTTCTTTAGAAATAGCAGCTGTGAATATCTATCGACATAAGTTTGGTATGTTATAAAATTCCATACATAAATTTACGTGCAGTTTGAACAGAAATTATTTATGTATGGATTTGTAGAAACTGCCCGCTTTAAAATGTAATATTAAAGAAACAATAGGTGTGGTATTCTTACCGGAAAGCGTATAATATTTTCACAGCTGCTTTTAGTTGCTTCTACAAAAAACTCCATCCAAAAAGAAAACACCTGTTGTTCGGGTGACGTTTCTTCACTCTTTTTCCTAAATCTGTAAGAAATAAGTGGCCTCCAAATTACACTGTCAATCTTATATTTATTAAAGATATTGTTTTACAGCTAAAATAAATCTATTTTATATTTTACACAGACGGTGCTTGGTAAAACTATTTAGAATACGCCTACGAAAAATTGTAAATATGCAAATGTGTTCCTTCGCTTATAGAGCATATATTGCTCTATAAGATATAGAGCATATATTGAAAAATGGCACGATTTTATCACTTTTGCCCTTACCAAAAATAGTTTAATTTGGCTAGAGAAGTTAAATTCACTTAGCTAATTAAATTATTCGCTAAACTTCTGAATTAGTGACTCCATCTACGAAAACTCTTTCATTATACACTAGCTATTGCCCGTGACTTCATACGCACGTTGAAGTGAATTTTCGTGGTTAGTGATGTGTACTAATAATTGGCTCGCAGTAAAAATTATTCAAAATGTTGATCCGGATTATAAGCTACTCATACAAAAAAATTAATGAATTTTAATTTTTTTTCGGTCATGTAGTCATTTGTTCGGTCATGTGGAAAGAATGACAGATGACATATTGACAAAGCAGATATACAATGCGAATGTGGATGGATGTAGGTACCCAAAGAGACCAAGGTTGACATTCCACGATCAAATCACTCGAATGTTATCCGAGGGTGGTGTCAAGAGTCTCCGAAACCGGCGTGTTTGTATGAAAAGGGTAATGAATGTGAAGAAAGCTAGACAGGTTTGTCAGGATCGTGAGGTCTGGCACTCCATACCGTAAGGGACTTGGCGTGAAGATATGTATGCATGCATACAAAAAATTTAGTAAAAATCCGTTGAGCCGAAAATTAGCAGACAAACCGTCAACAATCTTAATAAACCAATTTTTGGGCTCTAACCTTTTTACAATACGTAGCAATCATTGTTTTTAATAAATAATTCATATATACATTTAGTTTACTATTGTTTTATTATAAGTATTGATTAAAGAACATAAAATAATATATTCAAGTATAAAAAACAGCTTTTGATAGATACCTATCAATAAGTTCAATGTTGCCAATAGTAGACTTCAGATACCAGTTAGGTGGTTTCAATTTAAACATACATTCAGCTGCTTGAATTGCTTTCACATAGTCTTGTGCCAGTACTGAGATCTCGAAAAATGTTGCCACATCCCAATAGTCTTGTAACGAAGACAAGCTGCCCTTTTTTCCAATCAAGTGATTTAATACTATTCCTGAAATAATTTTTCATTAGTAATAAATTAATGCCTCTTGACAAATTACACAAATTGATCTAACCCCAAAGCACAAAATAAGTAATAATACTTCACACAGAAGACGCACTGGTTTTCAAACAAAACAAACTTGAATCTTAAAATGTGTAGCCAAGACTCATATTGCGCTGATTGTAGCTAAAATAAAATAAATAAATTATAAAGTGTTCTCTTGTTACTGCATCATATTTCCTAGTGGTAAGAAATACAAATATATATTTGATTTAAAAAAAACCTCTTGCGTAACTTTATCAAATACTTAACCTCCAACCCAGAAACGACAATGGCAAGCACTGATGCTTTGACGTCTAGAAAAATGCTGGAACTTGTGTTCTAATTTAAATAGATATTTAGTTTCGTAAATTTCTTTACGCGAGGTACCATCTGGAAGATGCCTCTAGTCAGAAATCTATGATAGAAAAATATTTGTCATACCTATGTGTTGTAACTCTTGAGAATCTTTGAAATCATTCCCAGCAATCACCAGTAATGTTGCCAGATTGATGCCGGCATACTCATTCGGTTGTACTTCAAATCCTTGTCTGTACCTTAAATACGTATAAAAAACTATTTTTTAAATTGATATTTTTATATGTATAACAAGGGCTAACCAGCTAGTAAGAACTAAAGACAAGAAATGAAATTGATGCAATGCGATGGCATTGCACGGCTGGTATCTTAAAAACGTTAGCAAGTCTACTAGCAATCCCACTTTACTCTACCGTGGGATAAAATGGCGAGCGCTGACGCTATGACAGCAGAAATAGATAAGACGGTGGTACTAATTCGGCCGAGCTGCTAGAGCACTACCAACTATAGGTCTGTTCCATATTCAAAATGAAAAATGACCATTGATCTCCGAGTGCAAAACATAACCCTGTTTAATCAACCATAGTCATCACATCATACTAGCCATCAACATTTTTTGAACCGCTTTAAAAATCAAAAATATTTTCTTATACATTTAAGATTCGACATACAGTAATTATGAAAATTCCGATTAATATTCCTGTAAATGTCACGTGATATACATAAAAAAGAAAATATTTGGTAAACAGACTACCTCGATAACTATTTAACTTATTTATAAACATAAATTTAGACAGGGAAGAAGTTTACAGACACAACATGTCAGCTAAAACTAATTAAAGATTATATTAATATCAGCTAACTAATCGGAACTAAATCCGGAATAAGGGAACCTTGAGTCACAACTAACATAGCCATTACAACAGGTTTGACATCCCCGAATAAACTCGACGCTCACCCACACAACACAATACAAACCACGTCTACTGCGTAAATTAAAACGTCTTAAAATATTAGTGTAATAAAATAAACGATTGGCTTTGTTCGGCTCTAACGTATCACTTAGGATCAGTGGCCATTTTGTTTAATTCGCCGTATTTGCTACCTTTCGTAACACTTACCAATGTATAGCATTAGTTAAACTTTCCACATCCGTGTGCTGAGATTCAACGAACTTATCCTTATATATGCGGCCACAAAGACAAAGCATATCGGGAAATCTATTTTCCTTTTTCTCTAAAGCCTTTACACAAACTTTTAAGGCATTATCTCTGTCACCTTCTTTGTTTCTTCTGAAATTTCAAAATAGCAACATTTTGCATAATATAGATTTATTAGGCATGTTATGTAACAAGACGTTTTCATAATTGAGATTTAATAAAACGAATATGCAAAGTATCTGGGTACGTAGCTTCCCCAATCCAATTGCATCTTTTTGTTTTACTAAAATACAAAACTTGGAATGCACTTTTGGCACAAATTTGAAGTGTGAAGATACTTGCGTAATTTTCTAATTTTTATAAACTTATTCACATCCTAAAGCTAGTTGTAGGTTATCGCTATTTTCTAACAAAAGCAACAGGAATGAGACATATTCAGTACGTTGTTTGCACAATTTGACAATACATAATTCAACTCCAAAAAAATGTGTTATTTTCTTGAAAGAAGATAGCACTAAGTTACAATAACAAAAAAGGTAAACGTTGTTTGTATGTGTCAAAATATTTGTGTTATGGCAAACATTATATAAGACAATTTTTCTGCGGCTTGCACATTACTGGCTTAAATTTAAAAAAATATTTACGGCCAATATTAATAATATATCTGAGAGAAGAGATAGGGCTACTTTAGATTAGTAACTAGGCAACCACTGTTACTTTTAATACATACATACATAATATCTTCACGCCAAGTCCCTTACATTGTAGGCAGAGAGTATCGAGTGCCAAATACCAAACCTAACGATCCTGACAAACCTGTCCAGCTTCCTTCACATGCATGACCCTGTTCATACAAACAAGCCTGTTCCAGAGGCTCTTGATACCACCCTCGGATAATATACTAGTGAATCTGATTGTGGAATGTCAACCTTGATCTCCCCGGGTACGTACATCCATCCATTCGCATTGTACATCTATATTATTTTCAATAAATAACAAAGTTATGTTAGCAACGAAACTTTATTAGAACTATCTTTATCTGTAGATATGTTATTGATATTGGCCATTAAACTGTCAAATATAAAGTGATTTAACCCTAGTTAGACGCAAACTAGGAGTTAAATTTTTAATCCAGGAACGTGTAATAAACAGAATAATAAACAGAAATCTGGCTTTGTTTATTTATGCGCTTACCTATTCATAGCAAACGCGTACATGAACCTTATTATTGGCATATTCACGTAGTTTTTCCTATTCATAATAGTTTTCAGATCATCAACAACTTGTACTATAGCATCATAGTCTTGGATCTCCCTGTATGATATAAGTAAATTAAGTATAGTATCTCCAGAGAGAACGGCGGGGTCGTCGAGCCTCCTGCGCATCGCGTGTAAAACATTCGCAAGTTCTGCACCACTGTACGTCTCTCGCGCTTTGCGTAAGTCCGATAGAAATTTCTCCTGAAGGTGCGCTCTGGAATTTAAAAAACAATATATTTATTCACCGTTGGTGTAGACATAAATTACATTTATCAATATTAAACAGAGATAAAATTATATCTTCTCTGTTGTGTACCAGTCCATTGTTGGACTTGATTCCACGAGGTTAGGTTAGAGGATAGGCTTGCTATCTATATCACATTGTGGGAGATATATTCGGCCAGTCGTGTGTGCCCCAAGTTGTGCCTCTACCTACCTCTGCAGGTTTTTGGGTGTGAAGATACTTTTTCTTTCACTTACATTAGCATAACAATGCTAATCTCCTTGAGATCCCGTATAAGAAAATTTGTAAGGAATTTTGCCTCTGTGGTCTAGCGGTCCGGGTGTTGGACTTGACTGCATGAGGTCCCGGGTTCGAATCCCGGGTCGGCCAACAAAAAGAAAATTGGATTTTTCCAATTTTCTAATAAAAAAATGTTGGTCGGGATTGGAAATATGCCCTGTTGGCGATAGGCTTGCCACCTATCACATTGTGGGACTTAGTGTCTTCGGCTAGTCGTGGGTGCCTTGGTTGTACCTCTGCCTACCTCTTCGGGGATATGGGCGTGAAGATACTTTTGTAAGGAAACGGGTGTTGCAGAAAGGTTGTTGCAATGCGCGTATATTGTACATAATATTTCTACTCATAGACTACATACATACTTTTAAGATAATAATTTAAAATATACCTAATTAAAGCAAATGAAAATTAGCAAAAAAGGCATAAAATATAAAAAAAATCCACTGTGGTCTTGTGGCCCAGGTTTGGTGTTGACTACATAAGATCACGAATTCGATTTCTGGGTCGGACAAGTCAAAATGTCTTTTATAAATTTTTCTAATAACATAAGATAAGATAAGTGTGGGGCTAAGAAGTACCTTCACTAATTGTTGTTGCCCTGATTGTATTGTACCTAACTTTGAGACTACGGGCGTTACGACACTTAGTAATTAGTAGTGTTTAAACCAAATCGGCCGCATATACCTTTTGCTTCGTAAAACACCACGAACATATTATTCGCGAAAACGCCCGCGCGACAATAAGACCTTTCGCAGTTACTTGCAAAAATCACCATTTTACACTTTTAATATAACTAAACTTTTTGTTTTAACGATATATTTTAAACAGCGAAATCCTGTTTGAATTTGTACTTTTACAACTTTATAATTGCTAGTGGTCGTCCATTGATCGAAATTCAACCCTAATAAATTTTAATATCTTGTTGATAAGAACGCCATCTTCATTTCTCAAGACCAACTACTTTGTTTCCAAACTGTATGATTATAGTTTGTGCGCCATCTGTGATCTTTTACCGTTGTCATCAATATATTTGTTTGTGTGCTTAAAAAGCATGGTAGTTAGTGTAATGTTTTATTTTTTGAATTAATGCACTTTATAAACATTATCATTAAAAAATATTACCGTTCAGTATTTCTCCTACACATAAACTATGAGTGTGACAAATTTCATACTCCTCCGTCAGCGCAATTTTCGTACAAAGGGGTCACGTATATTAATACGAATATAAATTTTTACTGTAAAATTATAAAATAAAGATATAAAATAACACAAGTTTGCATAAATTGTGCCTGCCTCGAGCGTTTAAAAAAGTTTCAGCCAACGATATGTCACATAATTATGGGACCAAAAGCGGCAATTTATTTGTTACGTTTGTGAAAAAACACAAAACGTGTCTCAGGTTTTTCGGGCTAAGGATGTATTCTGAATTTAAATTGTTGTTTATATTCAGAATTCATCTTACACTACATCAAAGCGCCAAACTGAACTTGAGATCCGGCAACAAAAAAAGCCTTTAAAAACAATGTTAATTGAATATGTGCGCGGTAGGCGATAGACTTGCCACCTATCACATTGTGGGACTTGGTGTCTTTGGCTAGTCGTGGGTGCCCTGGTTGTATTTCTGCCAACCTTTTCGGTGATACGGGCGTAAAGATGCATTATACTGTTTTTAAATTTATCCATATTAATGAACTCTATATTACTAATAATTGTAAATGAAAAAGTTTATCTTTTTCTATGACTGTCGCTTATGTTTTCACGGCTATTTTGCTGGACCTATTTTGATGAAATGTATTATACATATAGTGCAACTCGAAATCAAATATAGGCTACTTTTTATCAAAAATCAACTCATAAAATACTATAATGGGGTATTAAATTTTGTGCTAAAACCTTTTCTACGCTGACGAAGTCGCTGGCGAACAGCTGCATAGTTTGCTATAAAACAAACTAGGAACTAATAGAAGTCGGTCGACTTCGAGTTTCGAGTTTTTCATTTTATTGGCGATACTTTTGCTTGTACGTCATTATTGTCATTGTATATTTTTTCTATCGCCGCATTTATTGCATTCGTCACATTCCTTAAGAGAGAAGTAGAGGCACAACTACGATAATATGATTCCTCGTTAAATAGGTAAATGCGACATTTGTTTCGGGTCATCTAAAATGCGGTCTCTGTGTAGACAATTATAGCATCGCCATTAACGACTAAGTTATGAGAGAGCGTGGGCTGTGTTTACTGCATCTATCTCGAAGAACTTCGAATGCCGCAACTTTTATAACACATAAATTAAACGGTCAAGTTCGAACCAGATTATCATTACTATCATTATTTTTTTAATTTCTAAAAAAGAATTAAGTATTCTACAAATACTTATGCCGTAAAATTAAACGTGTCGTTTCTCTAGTGGGTTTGATGAATTAAACCTTGTAACAGGAGTGGTTGTGAACACCAGATTTTCTCCGTGTTAGTCCGGGCTCCTTTGTAGAATAGACCATCTACTTTCCTGCCAGGCGGCTCGAAAAAGGCGAGCATAGGCTTACTGTCACTAACACCGTAACATCCTACTAGGTGGAAGAGGTTTTGCAGCGACTCGTCCGGATTGGTACCACCTATTCCTGCCGTCATAACGTCACTGCTAGCCATTCACGTGTTCCGGTTCAGAGGGTAATGTAGCCGGTCAATATACTTTTGCTCGTAGCCTAACATCCAGGCATCAGGTTGGCAACGCAACATTAATACATTTAGTGTCTCTAGGCGGCGTAAATTTCTTACCATCAGGAAATCGGTCTGCTTCTTTGCCTTTCAATATCATAAAAAACGCAACTAAAATGTAAACCAAAATGTATTCACACAGATCTCCTGTGTTATATCATACATAGATACATGTCAGACATAATAGATGCTACAGACGATGTCATATAGCCAAGATGTTAGGCTTATCTTGTAGTCTACATGCTACCCTACTCTCCGGACCGGAACACGACAGTCATAATGGCGTCAGGCATAAATAACACGGTAGATCCTTACCCGGGCAAATTGCTTGTTTGAAATGACCTATTTAACTTATGCTTGCCTTTTACTAGCTTCCTAGCAGGAAGGCAAATGATCTATTCTACACAGATGTCCCGGACCAACACGGGGTAAAATCCTAATATTGCTTTACGCTTATAATAAGTCTGAACCATTATCCATAATATTTTTGTAGACAAATTGTTCACTATTTATTTGTATGTATCAGACGGGGAAAGCTGGAAACAACTGTCGACGTAGATTAAACCTTAACAAATGCTGACCTTTTCCTTATTAGCGGACCCATCTTTCCACGCTATGTTACTACATTTTACCACATTTTTGTACTATAAGTTTACTATATGTTAGGGTTAGGTTAGATTTTTAGTTGTTTTTTTTTGTTAATGATGCGTGGTAATTTTAGTCTGTCAATAAAAGTTTTCTTTTTTCTTTTTTAGTTAGTTTCTTCTTTTATACATACGTTATACGTATTAGTATAATATACGAGAAAATATAGTTATCAGTCATAATATGTCTGAGAAATGCAATACATGTATTTATACTCCGAGAGTTAGTAATACTTTTCAGTGTAGGTCCTTATCGTATAAAAAATATAATTGTCTTTCAAGTTCTAAAGACCTGATCAAAAAAGACGAAAAATATAGCGGCTAGAAACCAACCCTCCAGAATTACTTCGAAAACTATTACAAAATGTTTCATAGCGCATCAAGAAATCACCCTAAAAACAGATTACTAGCTCTCCTACTATAATCACAGCTGAGTAAATAAAATAATTTGCACAAACTTACTTCGTCTGGACCTCAACATCTTGCAAAATATTTTTAAGTCTCAAAGTGAGATGCTGTTTAGAGTCTGAAACTTCTTCTCCTTTGAATTTAGCTGCAGCTGGGTTCGTAACAACACATGTACCAACGTCCGTTAATTTGTACGAAACGAACAAAAAATTAGGTAAGGATATCTGAAACAAAAAATATATCTATTGGTTAGTTAGTTAAATCATCTTTGTGGTCTAGTGGTCCGCTATTGGACTTAACATCATGATGACCCGAGTTCGATTTTCGGGTCGGGATAAAAATGTGTTTTCGCAATTATCTAATAAAACGAACGTTGCTTGAGATTTGAAAAGAATGTGGTTTCCGATAAATTTGCCACCTATCACATTGTAGGACTAAGTATATTTGACCACAGGTGGTAGTCCTATTTGTACTTCTGCTACTTCTGCAAGGACTCGGGCATGATGGTACTTTTTTGGTAATAAAATTTATCCCGCATGGAAGCATGATTTAATCTCTTGAATAAGTATTTGTTTATGATCAGGGTCCTCACCTCTCACTCGTGACTCGACCAACGACCCTACAGAACGAGAAAATGGAAACCAATCAATGAACGGCATATTACCTTATAAGGCATGATTAAAAATACATAAGGATAACAAAAGCAAAAACAGAATGATTCAAAATCGGCAAACCCACTGATGACCGTCAAAACGAATTTCGTTTTAGTTTCTTTCCCCAATATTACCTACTATTTTTCTAACTGACCCTCAGTTTCGTTAGCATGGCAAGCAAGCCTGCGCTGTTAGTTTTCAACCCCCAGAGAGAATGAGGGGTGTTACAAGTTTGACATATCTATGTGTCTGTCTGTGGCATCATAACATTTGAACCGATGAACCGATTTCGATGCGGATTTTTTTAAAGCTGACGTAATCGAGATGGTTCTTAGGTATATCACACATAAGTTTTCTTGGGTAATTATTAAAAATTTTCAATTAAAGTTACATTGTGATGTTTTCAGCGCATTATTTACCATCGGGTTGTTTCAGTTTTGCAACAAAAAAATTCCAATTAAATGACCTTATAACAATCGATAGGATATGAGTATGCAGTTAGTTACAATTATTTCACGCCTGGCGCTGATTAGCACACTAATCAATGGT
>NJDC01001616.1:48798-89830 GCA_002245475.1 Calephelis virginiensis
GTCAAATGACGTGTTTTATATTTGCTATCTCCAGTGACCAACAGAAATACAGTAGAGATAGCAAACAACAGCCTTTTGCAGTGTTTTTGTTTAGACATGAGTATATTGTATCTGATTAAACTATTTGTAAGATAAATTTTGATTTTGGCTTGATTTTAAAAACTCTACTTTTGATTTGATTTTAAAAGGCCCGGTTCATAAAGATAATCTCCCTACACCCGTTTACCTCTTTTGCGACACTCCGAGATTTTTGCTAGACCCCATTCCAGCTCAACGTAATGATCCCATACTGTTACTAATTAATACCGCTTAAATAACAATGCGACAAAATTTTAATACACAAATGATATTTCTATCGCAACTTGCAGAAAAGTTAAAATAATAACCTATTGTTATAAGGTTAAACGTAACCGTGGTTCCTTGTTTTATTCGGACGGAAAAAGTACATGGACATGATAATCGTGGCCTAGACTAACAATAAGATAAAATTGCAAGCGTTGAGATAAACTTGTGATGTAATAAAGGCTGTAGACAAATGCATACAACTTTTAATTATATAAGTAAAGTTTATACGAATTCTTACGTCTTTAATTTGTGTAATACATTATCATCAATAAAAAGAAAACTGATTTAAATTTTGAAAGTATTACCCAAACAAGTAGTCAAGCTTTACGTAGGCAATGCACCTATAACATATCTCGTGTAAAAATGTGGCTATTTTTTTATATTGAACAAGCAGGCGGATCTTCTAATGGTCATATACAACCCTCGTATATAGAGACCATAGTTTTTACTGCATCTTAAAGCCCGAACTCCTATCCTACGACCTACAGCACGGAACTCTATATATACCACACTTTCGCTAAAGTTGCAGGAATGGGTAGATCGATGGTACTAATAACAGAAGGTGCTGAACAATAGGTACATCACTCTATCAACTGGCAAGGACTGACTGCACTAGTGGAATACCTAATCCAGAAACCGTAATTACTAGACTACTACTAACGCAGGAGATGGGGTTATTAAATCCTGAAGACGCCGCAAAGCAAAAGCGCAAAAGCATATGCGCAGTAAAACTGCAAAAACCTGACTGTAATTACTTCATTACTACGTCACAATTTCATAATTATTTTTTTAAATGATTCCGAGATGGTCCCACATAATTTTTTTCAACATCCCACTAGTAGTAGTAGTTATACTTACTTAATAATGGACAATTTTGTGTGTATGTTGACGACATCAAGTGCCTCAAAAAGCACTAGTCGAATCGTGATACAATTAATATAGGACACCATGGAATCATGACCTATCTTTCCTTAAAAGGACTATCAAAATCGGTTTGTTACTGGTCGAGTAATAGCGTTAGTAACATACTAACATACAAAAACATACCACACATAAAAAATATATATATAATAATAAAAAAACAAATCGAATTCAGAATCTCCTCGTCTTTGGAGTCGGTTAAAAAAGAGAATCCATGCGTCTAAAACAACAAAAAACAATTATAGAACCCATTTTTGAACATCCTTTTTTAAAATGTGGTCACATTTAGGAACACAATTTTTGATACAATAAAAAAATTGTAAAACCAAATGCAGAATTTGAACAGCCAATTCAATAATTGTGTAACGTGAACGGGAAGGAGCCCGTTATGTCATCTCTTGCCATCAAATGGACAATTCAATGAAATATAGAAGATGATCGCTAATATCTCGAACACAAGAGCAACTCAGGTATATGTGGACTTTACACAAAGACTGGAAAAACGATAATCTTACTGCAACAACACTCCAAAAAAACTGATTTCAATTTCAATAAGCAAATCATCGACGTTCTTCGATTTCTATAGGATTCCATCATCAGAACCAGACTTGGTGGCAAAGGGACCGCCTCGAAAGTAAGCTCTCCCAAATAAAATGATAATTTTAGAACTCGGTCTACAACTGATAGAGAAAACAATTACCTAGTATACATAAAAAATATTGCAGTCGAAAATATAACCTACTCTTTTTTTGAAAGTCGGTAAAAAGTGATAAATTGTACCTCTAAATAAGGCTTGACGTTTACACATTACATTTCTAAGCAGACAGGAACAGTCAAAAGCATACAAGAAATAAGTCCAATTAAGCCTTGTTATAAACCTAATCGGTTTTTTTCTGGCATGAAAAACTACTAAAATAAATCAAGCAACAATATTACACAAACAAAAATATGACAAGTTTTTTGTGACTTATTGTTTTTTTCTATTAACACCATACATTGCAATTGAGAAATTGCGAGTAATATTTATTGAGCCACTGTAATTCAAGGCTTTGATAAGTACATGTTCTGTGACGTAATAGAGCCCTAACTTATTTTGCAATCCTTTTATCAAAAATATGATTAACATATTACTCATTGAACACCTCCTGTCTCCTATGTACTGCAGAGTATGCTTACCCTGAGCAGGGAAGACATCAAAATAGTCATGTGCTTTTCCACGTCTTACGGATGTACAGCGAGATGCTTTTAAATATTCCCGTGTTGGTTCGGGCTCCTTTGAAGAATAGACCATCTGCCTTCCTGCCAGGCAGCTCGTAAAAGGCGAGCAAAGGCTTGCCGTCACTAGGACCGTGACATTTGACTAGGTGGTAGAGTTTCGCAGCGACTCACCCGGATTGGTACCTCCGCCTCACCTATTCCTGCCGCCATAACGTCATGACGTGTTTCGATTCGGAGGGTAAGGTAGCCGGTAAACTTACTTTTGCTCAAGGCCTAACATTCCGGCCTAAGGTTGGCAACGCACCATTACCACCTTTGGTGTCTCTAGGCGGCGGGAATTTCTTACCATCAGGAAATCCGTCTGCTTGTTTGCCTTCTAATATCATAAAAAAAATAACTCGAATTCAAAAACATGAGCTACAGTTAATATTTATAACATTTTTCAAAAATCGACTACGACTATAATGGGGATAAAAATATATTTTACGCTGTAAGCAACTAAAAACTTGACAATATATAACATAAATAAAGATCTAAAATGTCTTCTATACACCAGTTGATGTTCAACAAACCTAAGTAACACAATACGTTGCAATTGAGAAATTGCGAGTAATATTTATTGAGCCACTGTAATTCAAGGCTTTGATAAGTACATGTTCTGTGATGTAATAGAGCCCTAACTTATTTTGCAATCCTTTTATCAATAATATGATTAACATATTACTCATTGAACACCTCTGTGGTGTAGTTGTCCAGTGTTGGTGAAGACGACATAACATTATAGGTTAGATTACTGGGTCAGACAACTCAAAATGTGTTTTATTTCAATTTTCAAACAAAAATAAATTTGCCCAGGATTGGATAAGTGCCTGATTGTCAACAGGTTTGCTTTTTTGGGAAGTATCTTTAGTTTACTGTGGGTGTCCTGTTTATATCTCTTCCGACTTCTTTGGAGGAATGCATGTACAACGCTGGTTAATAGAATACAAACTCCAAAAATATTATGCTTGTTACACAATTACTCCGCCAATAACTAACAGATTTTGACAGTTTGTTTATGAAAGGTATGTGTCTGTCTCTGAGGTGTCTGTCATCCAACAGTCACTGACCATCAAGAGAGTTGTATGCTTATTCACATTTACATCACATAAAAAAATATCGGTTAAGTTAATTACCACCTAACTCACCAAGAATCTTAGCTTTGCTAACACCATTAAAAGTCAGCATAAATTTACTCATAACATAACACAACAATATTACAATAAAATGCAACAAATTCGAAATCAATGAAACATGATTCATTACTTTGTTTTGAATCTATCCTCATTCATTGTTTAAGATAGCATTCATAAATTACTCACACCAACAACTATAACAGTTTGTCCTGGATGACAAAGTCCTGGTATAATGATGTCTGCCAGTAAATAAGAAAGTCAACCCTATGCAGGTAGCAAGTATCTCTAAGTATAAAGGACAAGTGGAATGAGTTCTGATAAATGTTAACATGATATGAAATTTATACTACACTTGTACACTATTACCACCACTGAATGGCGACTTTATATTCCCAATCTATGTTACCAGCGGCTATATCATTATATCAAAGTTATTTCTTTCCAGAAGGACCATATTTAGATTTAAGGGAAAAAAGTAGCTGATGTCACTGTCCAGCTTCTCACACAAAAATTACAAAAAGTAAAAAAAAAAAAAAAGTAAAAAAAAAAAAAGTATCTTCACGCCCATATCCCCGAAGAGGTAGGCAGAGGTACAACCAAGGCACCCACGACTAGCCGAAGATACTAAGTCCCACAATGTGATAGGTGGCAAGTAGTTACAAAAACTACTTTGTAACAATGAGAATCATAATGTCATTTTAGTACCTAGATGACGGTGCTTTGATAGGTTTTTTTATAAAACTCTAAAAATAAAGCAATCGAGCTATCTCAAAACCTATACTGCATACTAAATATAAAGAAAATGGAGATGTTTCCGAGATTCAGAAAATATATGTATAAGAATTTCTTGTCTAAAGGTTACATTAGTTTAATAAGTACCTAAAGATTGATAAAGAGGCAAGCGCAATTGAGTATTTCCAAAATCCAAATGTTGTTAGTAACAAAAATGTTTTTTATGATATTGGAAAGCAAACAAGTGGACGGATTTCCAGATTATAAGAATTTTATTCCGCCCAAAGACACCAAAGCTGGTAATGGTGCAATGCCAACCTGAGGCTAGGATGTTAGACACAAGCAAAAGTAAGTTTACTGGCCACTTATCCTCCGAACCCGAACAAATCAACGGCAAGTGTTGACGTTAGGCGGCAGGAATAGTTGAGGCGGTGGTACCTATCCAGGTGTGTCACTGTGAAACACGACCACCTAGTAAGTGGTTCCTTGTTACTGCAACATGTATTAGAAGGTAAACAAGAACACCTATTTCCTTATGGTAGGAAATACAAGTTGCCTAGATAGAAGTGTTAATGTTGAGCTGCAAATTTGAAGCAATAAAATTAAAAAAAGCCTCTTGAGTAACTTTATCGCATACTTTAACCTCCAACTCAGAAACTACAATGACAAGCTAAGACGTTTTGACGACAAGAACTAGTCAGATCACACGGCCTTAGTGACAGTAAAATTATGCTCACCTTTTACGAGCTGCCTGGCAGGCAGGCAGATGGTCTATTCTGCAAAGGAGCCCGGACCAACACAGGGAAAAATGTAGCTAAAAGTTAAATAGTGAAAAAAACATACCTTAAGCCTTAATGTTGCATCTGGATCTACATCATTGTAAAGTAATACATTCTCTTTCATGTCAAAGCTCTCTCGCACACCCAAGTGATATAACAGGGAGCTCTGCTGTAATTGAATACTGAGGTCCACCAGCGCAACATCCGCATTGTAGAATGTATCCAAAACACTTGTTTCACCAAAGTCTAACTTTTCAAACTGCAATCGAAAGTGTCAACATCATTAATATATTTTATCACAGAGCTCCTAAAACTAAAATGCCTTATAATGTAATTTACCAAACAAGCTAAAGGCAAGAGGTGGAAAGGCTATAGTTAGTTACCAAAGGTGTGATGACCGTGATGTGATGCATTATTGTATGTTTTTTTTACTTGTTAGCAATTTTTTTGATAAAACAATATGCAATGACTATTATCAACAATGGTACAAACCATAGTAATGGTGTATAGCCAACTTCATATTTGGATGTGAAATTTCCTATCTAAGATGATCTAAGATAGGGTAAATACAATTCAAAATCAAAATGCAAAAATGATAAAAATTGACATAATGGTCACCACACAGCTATAAAAACGACATCTTAAAATATGTACACTCATCACAGAAATACCCTTCTCTATATGAGACTGTCTAGTGTATTCTGGTAATGATCATCATTGGACATAAACCAATAAGAATGTTGACTTGCATATTTGCAAGTTTTACTGCCTATTGCAGTATTAACGTAGAATATCTGTATTTCTGCAAGATCAACACATCACTTAAACCACTGAACTGATGTTAACGGGACTTTCACGGACAGGTAACTAATGCGATAAGGAGTAACTTATTTTTATGATATTGAAAGGCAAACAAGCAGATGTATTTCCTAATGGTAAGAAATTCATGTCACCTAGAGACAACAAAAATGGTAATGGTATATTGCGATCCTGAGGTCAGGATGTTAAGCTCGAGCAAAATTAAGTTTACTGGCTACCTTATCTTCCGATAATATACTTAGAATTATTTAAAAAAAAAACTAGTTTAACTAAATAACTTTTTTGTTGGATTCCAAGAGAATGAAGTTTTTGGCACTGCTAGTTTCTAATGTCATAAGAGCTTAACACGGAAATGTGGAATTATTTTGTTAATTGTTTCACCATGCAAATAAATAAAGCTGAAAAGCTCTCCTATGGCTATATATTTCCTAACCAATATAGGGTCTTTAACGGAGTATATAAACTTTATAGCACTTATAACATGCTGCCATCCCCAACTCGATCATAATCCGGTTATTTCAATAAAGACATAGATATACAATTCAAAACTTAAAATTTGGTTAGATGAAAGGGGCCTGCTTTAACTTATTCTCTAGCATGAAAAGTAATTGTGTTCAACTTACATGTATATGGTGTACATTGGCATTTACAAGCTCTGAAGCCAGGCGGACTTCTTCTAATGCCCTTTTTCTGTGAGCAAGGTTCAAAGTTTGGGTTACGTCCAAAACACATGCTATATCCATACGAGGCCTTTGATTAGACCCTCCTGGCTGTACTGTCGCATTTGATCCATCACTACAAACGCTCTCGCAAATACTTTTTACATCGCCTAAAAAAATATAATGAAAAATAGAAAAATAACATACAATAAGTCGTAATAAACAAATCGAAATTTCGTACCACTTTCTTCTTGCGCTGTGCTAGTATTTGCAGCGCCAAATGTAATCATTTTCTTAATTTTTCACAAAACATTTGCACAGTTTATCTAAACACAAATAAAAAGATTAAAGTATCTACAAATAAACTCTCGTCAAAATTCATTCGGACATTCACAACAAGTCCACAGCAGTCAGCTTATTATTTAACAATAGTGATGTGCCTTGTCTATCTCGATTTTTAATTTAATTGTACAGATTAATCCCAACTCGATTGTAATATTTTAACGCCTAGTTAGTTGTTTCTAGTACATAAAAATATGTGTGTGTGTGTGTATTATTGTACACACCTCACACAATCTTTTTTATGGCAACATTTAGATTAAAAGTTTTTAAGGACCGTAATAGCTCGAAAAGATTCACTTCAAAAATAATTAATATTTGATATATTATCGCTTGTTGTGCGAGATGCCTGCAGGCCAATATAACTTCAAACTACCTCATAGCTCGGCTTTGCAGCCTTGCTATGAATGAAGTGTGAAACAACTTGAAGATATATCGACCATTAAAACTAAAATCACGAAGAATGCAGTATGGAATGTGATTGCAAATTTCTCATAAACGTCGATGAAGAAGTGTCATCATGATTATTTTTATTATTTTCATTGTCTCTTATTTTCTACGTTTTTACATTTAACAGATTTTGTATGTTTTTATTTGTAACAATGGTAAAAATAAAAACATACAAAACATACAAAACCGTCAGTGATCGATGACCGCCTCGTTGGTCGAGTGGCTAGCGTATAAGCCTAACTACACCAATCAGCCGTGAGGCTCGGGCTCGATTCCCGACGGGGGCAGGCATTTGTGTGATGAACATTTAGATGTCTGTATTTATTAAATTTATTCTGGTGTATATTTAAGTATTTCTATGTATTAGTAACGTCGACTAACACCCATAACACAAGAATTTTATTTGCTTACTTTGGGGTTAGATTCAGTTTTTGTAACTTGTCTGTAAACATTTATTTATTTATTATTTCTTTAGTGATCAGGGCGACTGACTAAGGAATGAGCATACAATGCGTGAATCCAGTCCTTATTCTAGGGTTGCAATGCTAGATTCTTAAGATGTTAGTCGAGACTCTTCGATATAAGACCGTTTAGTCTATAAGTATTTTCAGAATTTTTCCTTTTCAGCGTGCACGAGGATTAACGTCACACGGAATGGTGATATCAACAAGAAAAGCCTATCACTCCTACCGTTCTCAAGAACTAGCTCCGATGACGTATACTTATAGTAAAGCACTTCAAACCCGAAAAGTTCATACTGAAGAGCAATATAGAAGCATTGGCAATATGAGAACAACAGAAATAATATGTCTAATAGACTTACCAGGACGATGGCACGTTCAGCATATATCAATCGTGACAGCGCTTATGATATATTTCCCATAGTTATTCGTATTGACAACTTCGTCTAAGATTGTATATTTCAGTTTTATGGCGATTTTTGGAATTAAGGAAACCACGTCGCCCAAATTTTCGAGGAATATACAATCTCATCACAAATGAGCTTGGGTGATGCATGTGTTGTCAGTAGTTTACAAAATCTTCGGCTCAAGGCATCTAGCTCTATCTGCGTCTATCTTAATATACCAAAGGTATGCACCAAAACGGGCGTTACCCAGCTTTTGCAGTAGCAAAGCTTGTTACAGCTCTCAATGGACTTTTCATTGCAGTTTTTATTGTTGTTTATATACTACCAAAGAAAACATAATCACTTCTTTAACATTTTCTTTCGAAAAAAACCTTTTCTATAAATTGACTAAGATTTTACACTATTGTAAAGGGAAGCTGAGATAAAAATGACAAAACGGCTGGTGATTTTGCGTTGTTTTGTTATCTAAACTATGTTTATTGATGTGAAACATCTATAGGCGCACGTAAATCTGTCTGGCGTGGCGACGCTTCGTTATATGATGATATATTTATAAAGTCTATATGCAGTAGTGTGTACGGTGTTTAGTTCCTATCGTAATCTGTTATTTTTTGCATATTACTTTTACAAAGTAATATCGATGTTTCACATCTGCCAAGCATCCCGTGATGGTTCCCTTTTTTTTCTTTAAGTTTTGGTCAATTTACTGAACTTAAGTTAATTACTGTTTAACAACGATTCAAAATTAATTTGGTATTTTCACTATAACACTCGCAGTTTCTGAACTTAATTATGAAAGATGCTGAATTAAGGTTTTCTAATAATTTTTGATTTTTTGAAAGTTTGAATATTTTATTAGTTTTTTTAATTTTTTTTTTAACTTCAATACGTATTTATGTGAAACCAAATACGAGGAAAAAAGATAAACATAAAACTCAGCTTTAAATCAACTACCTACTATATCATTCTATAACATAAAAAAAACCGTAACTACCCTATTTTCTTAGTAAGAGTTGAATTTTTTTTTTCAAAACATTCTGTATCTTGTAAAAACGTGTGCGTGGATTAACGACAAAAAATAACATAATGATGAATTTGCGTATGTCCGAAAAAACTTAAATTTTGGTTTTAGTCGAGTTTCATACATAGTCGATGTTACAATCGTAATTGCAATTGTTAAAATACATCACTATTACCTTGAAGTAATGTTTGATAGAAACTCTATCTAGTAGAAAACTTTTAACCCGTTTAGTAAACTGTCACAACGAGTATGTCTAAGATGGCAACAGATGGCGCTACAGTATTACATGCAGCAAATTCCCTATTTAGGTATTAAGTGGGAGTTTTGGCGCCATCGAGAGAAAGAGGTCGAAGTTTTTTTCATAATTATTGAATTTCGTGTTAATATTGAATGAAATTAGTCAATTTTGGTGGCATTTTGTACAATTTTGTTCAGTGAAAGTGCACAAATGAAATAATCATGAAGAAATTAGCGTATCGTATATTTCTTTGTTGCCGCCAAAACTCATTACATGAGCTTGTGTAAAAAGGCCACCGTTTTACCCAAGAGCCTGACATGACTTACTGACGACTTATGACTGATGACTAATTAAAATTAATTGAAATTGATATAAAATTTGATGCAAATTACTACTTGACTAATGGCTAAATACTAACGTGAAGGCCAAAACCTAAAGAAAGAAGAAAAGGTATTAAGTGCTCTTACCTAAGTACATAATATTTTCTTGATTCCAATTCCTGTAGGGCTAGGTAGGTACATAGGTACTCTTGAATCTCGATTTCATGCAAAATGGAAATTGAAATAGGATGTCATTTTTGGTAGGTAAGAGTACCTACCTACTATAAACAACACTAGCGAATTATTAAAATTTAGTTAATAATAAACAACAAATATTTTTTTGTAACTAAACGTTAATAATCCACCAGAACTGTGTTCAAGAGCGCATATAATGATATACTTACGTAACTATTTTAATTTCTAATTTGCATGAAATTGCGATTCATGGGTAAGCTGACAGGATTAATCTTGAATCTCAATATCATGCAGATTGGAATATAAAATTAGTAGGAATATGCCGTTTTAGATACCTACTCTTGAACACAATACTAGCCGATTACTAAAATTCAGTTAATAAATAAATAAATAAAATAAATAAATAAATATCCCTGGACAACTCATATAAATTGAATCTAACCCCGAAGTAAGCACATTATATGCTTGTGTTATGGGTGTTAGTCAACGATTCTAATACATAAAAATACTTAAATATATACCAGAATAAATTTAATAAACACCCAGACCCGGAAATGCAGACATCTAAATGTTCATCACACAAATGTCTGCCCCCGTCGGGATCGAACCCGAGCCTGGCGGTAAGTTGATGTAGTTAGGTGTGTACGCTAGCCACTCGACCAACGAGGTGGTCAAAATTATAAAAAACAATTTTATTATTTTAGAACAGATTAGAATAGAATAACTCTTTATTGTGAACCAAAATATGCATAAAAATAAATACATTAAAAGAAACTTAAAAACTAAGTGATACACAAAGGCGGCCTTATCGCCAAAAAAGCGATCTCTCCCAGGCAACCTTTTTGTTATGGAGACATAATAAAATAAATTTTATGCGATGGTGCTCTTAATACACAAAAAAGAAATATAACACATGCAATATCAATTGGAATAAAATTATTTTGAATAAAGGAAAAAAAAAACTAAACAATTTTACTTTAATTGAGTCATTTTGAACGTAGAAAGTAACGTTTAACCGTATTTTTAAACGTATTGATATTATAAAATTCTTTGTCTTTTTTAAAACTAAGTGTTATTAATCCGCTAGTACCTACTGTATTCAAGAATATCCAGTATTTCAATTTCCAGTATTGTACCTACGGTCTACAAATCAAGATTCAACAGTAACCCTACAGCTATCTTTATAGTTATATATATTCTACCAATATTATAAATTCGAAAGTTTGTGAGAATAGATGGAAGTTTGTTACTGTTTCAGCATAAAGTTTTGAACGGATTTAGATGAAACTTGTAGTGGACCCCCGCTGGCTGCGAAGGACCACTAATGATGTAGCGATCCTTACAAGGACCAAAGATGTAAGAGATTTGTCCAGAGGTTTGTCCAGAGTTCTTCTTTCTTCTTTGTTCTCGTAGCGGAGATCAGACCCGGAATGCTGGTCGTCCAGATTGGCCGTTCTTTTATATGTTTCGCGGCGGAAACACCGACCAATCACGTGTGAGCATAGGATTCGTCCAATCACATTGTGAGAATTCGAACCAATCATATTTCATATAAAAAACGGTTCGGTCTTGACATTTTGATGTCGTACCTTATAGGGGTGACTCGTGCGAGACTAGCCCGGAACGACACTCCTTGCTTTTTTCACATTTCTTATCTTTCGCATTTTTACAGGTCGGCGTGCGTCCTTAACAAAACTCTACAGGAATATACTCGTAGTTTATACATCATAACAACGTATACTTATGCAAACAAACTTAACAAAAATTGGTACACGGGCAAACCCGGGAGTGGAAGCTAGTATGTCATAATAAAATTGTATTGTCGTCGTCTGATTTACAAATGCTTCAAGCATCCAAAATTTCAGCTCAATCCGTACCTAAGTATTAGGGAAGTGGAGCAAATTCAATTTGAATAAACTGTCACTTGAACAAAAATACAATGTAAGTATTGTAAGCTAATTATAAGCTTCTGTTATTATAGAATGCTGTAATTCAATTTAATAATAAGAAATTTTCAATGGATTTAGTATGATCAAGATGGATCTAGCTACCATTACATACATTCAAAAAACTTCACAATTTTTAGCATTTCATACAATTATTGAGTTGTTAGTAAACCGTTGCCAGATAACATATAGTTTTCTTACTAGTCTGTGTACCAGATACTATGTGCCTACTAATCTCTGAGCCTTTACCATGAGTTGGTAAAGATTACGTTCGGTAAGTTAAGTGTCAACCTTTATGACAGTTTTGGTCTAAAATTGTGTTTCTCTTAGTTACCAAAAGAGGCGCTGTTAAAAGTTTTCATTCAAATAATTTACAGAGAGGTAACGAGTGTACCTAGTTTGTAGTTTCAGTAGCTTGACAAGCCGTAAACTCATGTGAAGGGCCTGGTCATACCTACGAATTTGCACCGGTAAAAAATACTTAGTACCTACCTAGCCTCTTGCTTTTCTTTTTTTGAAGTGGAAACTTAGAGGGTAAGGTAACCAGTAGGCTTTCACAATTATAGGCCTAACATCCCGGCCACAGGACAGCGGCTCACCTTTATTATGTTTTCTACAGGCCACGGCTAACTCTTACCGCCATGGTGAGCTGTCTGCTTGTTCGTTGTCTAATGCCATAAAAACCAACAAAGTTACCTATTTTGTTAAAAGAATTATTGAGGAAATACGAAGATATACAACAATAACACATTTTTTTATTTGTAAGATTGTTCTAAAATTCTGTTTATCTAAACTTACTAGAACAGCCGGCTGTTCTGCCGTATTAAGGTAATTTTTAAGGTATTTTTAATTTGTACGCCATTTGTTGTTCACCAGCTTAACTCATAAGTATTAAAGTTGAGAATTTAGTTTGGTAGTTTATAATATAAAGCATAGATGTCGCAATAACATATCGTGAAAACTGCCATCTTTTGTCAAATAGTTGTACTATATAAAACAAGGCATTGTACAAATGACCGACTTATATTCTTATCTACTTGAACTCTAGTTAGCGATAATACAGCAAAGATTTTCGTGATCATGTTTTCTCTAAACATAGAAGATAGGTTTTATCTCCCCTGTTGGTCCGGGTATGCTGAACAGAATATACCACCTGCCTCTCTGCCAGGCAGCTCGTAACAGGCGAGCATTGCTTAAAATGTAGTTCAGTACCAAAAAAACGACGGGTTGCACTCCGGCAGTGCCGGTAGAAGTGAATTTTGCACGAATCGTTTTAATATCAGTCTGAAAGTACTATCATTTATGTGGTAGAATACAATATTCATTTCCACCAACAATTTACAACATTCGCGCAAGCGCCCGGCGCCGTCTTACGAATTTTCTTCTTACGAAATTTCAGGTCACGTGTCCTGACGCGAGTTTAGAAGTTTTTACTCATTCCAAAAAAAGTGCGCAACGCCGCTAAAGAAGTTTTCACTTCAACAAGTCTGGTGATAGAGTGCTATACAGAAACTGCCCCGGGAAGAAATCCCCATGGGACAGCGACGCAACTATAACATTTAATATCTTTGCTGTCTATAGATCACCAAGATACAACTAACTGTCAAGAGAGCGGTGTTCTTGTTCACTGTTTTTTTTTTTTCAAATAAAAAAAACTTGAAGTAATGCCATAAAAATATGACAAAGCTTGGCACATACGTGAGGAGACTGCAACAGATATACTGAAAGGTTTGTAGTACATTACTAGTCTCTGAGAACTATAATTCATTAGGTATATCGCGAGAAATACATGGACAGAAACAAGGCGGATTTGATTTTCAAAGGCCAAACAAAATTTTTGACCGCTTACTTGGATGGGTTAGCGTACACACTTAACTCCAAGTACTCGCGATGGTCTTTATTAGCTTTGCCGTGAGAACCAGTTTGAATATTGGGATATATCATAAGTTACTCACCAGCCTCCAAATTTCCTTCACTTAGGTATAAAAATTTAAATATGTACCAAAACATCGCACAGTTTCAACGTAAAGAAGGAAAACAGCAATAGTTTTTGACTTTCTTCGCATTTATAATATTACTTTTGCATACTTTTATATGTATTTGTGTTTTTGTTAACACCTTTTATTTTGATATTGTGTGTCGCATTAATATAAGCGACTTAATTTATATACATCTTCTAAATAGCACCTATATTGTGATGATGAAATAATAAGGTTGAAAATTGCAAGTAAAATACATATGTTTTTCAATCGGACTTTGTATTTTTCAATAAAATACAATAACTTTCAACGAGTTCTTATGATGTATCTTACGCAAGTTTACGTTTTTTCACAAGTATTTTACATTGCACTTTTCGCTGTTTTTTAGGACTATTAACAATAAAATAAGTTTATGGTTATATCAGCATCCAAACAGTGTCGCGGGAACCGCAAACAACCGCGGGCGCTGCGGGTGAAAAACGCGTCGTAAATGTGCTCTTACTTTTTTTTTTTTTTGCATATAAATCTACATTCTATAGAAGCTGCAGGCCCGTAAACAAGGCGGGTGCGAATGAAAACCGCCCCGTGAGTTCTTAGCCTTAACCAAAATGTAATAATTAAATTTAAATAATAAAGCAAGAAAAATATAATCATCATCAATTATTACGTCTTAAAGGTTTCAACACTGGGATAAAATCAAATTAAACAATGATATAAAAATAATTGTATTCATATAAATAAAAAGCTTTCTGACATTTCTAGCTCCCTAGTAAGTTACTTTCCGAGAATGATCTTGCGAGAAGCACCGAAGTTTTGTCCGGATTGTGTTGCCATTTTATTGGTTCCTGCTTGTAGGCCAATAACTGCTTCTCCAGCACGCAAAACGTCTTCACTAAATTCTCTGCGGTTTTCTTCTGATGGTTTTGGTCCTAAACAAGGACCACGCCACTCGGGATGTTTGTGTGCCTGTCAAACCAAACGAAAATATTATCATCTCATTCTGTTTATTACTTTTTTAGCCCTGTTCTGGGTGTTTTGCGTATCTTTGTATGTAAGTATTTGTTTTTTTTTTTAGTTTTTGATATTTACAAAACCTATTTTACTGTATTTTAAATTTTATTTTTTACTTGACGTCAAATAAAATTTATTCATTACTAATCTAATTAATTACTACTTTAATATAACTCAAAAAGTAATAGACAGATTTAAAAAAAAATACGTGGGACATTTTTGAAATCATTAGCTACTCGTATTTAAAAAAAAGCATTATTAAATCTCGAAGTGATACCCAACTACATAGTTGCAGTAACTTTTTACAGTTTTTCTGGGCTTGATTACGAAATTTCTAGAAATCAAATGAAATGATAAACATATATAACTTGATTGTTATTCATTCAAAATATATTTTTTAAATATTACATTTTTCACAGTACGCTTTTATGTACTGATTTATTTGTTTAAATGAAACCAAAAAGTAAATGGTATAAAAAAGCTATCCACAGCGATTTTAAGCACTGACGTCATGGAGGTAAGAATACTTATCCTAGCGAGTGGTCACTTCAAGTTAATCTAACACCTTGTTAGTACAGAATGTAACTTCTTGGCATTTGTACGTAATGCAAAATCCGTCCTAAGGTAATTAACATTACAAAATAAATAAAATATTTTGAAATTAAAAACACTTACCGTTCTCCCAATAGCAAAGATTGTCTGCGTTACAAGAGCAATATTCTTTTGGTCCCACAGGTCAGTTGTCTGGAAGAGGTCTACATCTGGAACTCCATATTTGATACAGGCGTTTTGGAACCTGAAATTAAACCGGAAATCGCTGAGCATAAGACACAATTCAACTGGCGAAAGTGATGTTGAGGACAAAGATGGAGATATAGTACTAAACCATTATCTCTTTTGATTTTAAAACGCCGAAATTGTAATTTTATGGAAAAATAACTTTAGGAAGCAAATTTATATCTTTTGCACATGGAAGACGAACGGTATCATAATTTTATTACAATTTAATAAACATAATTTTTATAAATATGATTTTGCCATAATTAAATTATACTATTTACTTGACGGAAACAAAGTAAACTTCATAATAAACTTTGGTACATATTTGAGTCAAGTGTCACCCTGTCTCTTTTAGTTAAAGTCCCCTTCAATAAATTATTGACCCTGTTAGTTGTATTAGCTAAATGTTTCTGTTAAAAATTAATTGTGTTATTTAAATCTTTTAATTTACTTTAATTTAAACTAAACTAATTTAATTTAAACTAAAATTTAATTTACTTTACACGGCTTTAGACGTCATCTACACATTAAACAATTTGTTTAGGGTTTCCAGGGTTTTTGTTTAATTTTTTCAAAATCATGAGAGTTTAACTGAAACAGTTTTGATCAGAATTTTAATAAAAATTAAGCCATGCTGGAAATGCGCTTACTTAAATCTTGTTACCAAAATCGCTAAGGCAGAAACAGAGACATCTTTTAGAAAAAGCACTTGACAAGGTTACTTTCTACTTTATTTCTACGATAGTGGTAAAATATTTGATATTATACAAATATCGTGTACTTACTGGCTTATATTATCCATGAATTTGTAATCACCACCGGATACGTTGACCTTTGTGATGATGCCCGGCTGCAGTCTATTCATCAGCTTGCAGAGAATGATGCCATCTCGGAGGGCGAGCTGATAAGGAAGATCTGACGGAAATCTCTCTCCGATAACTGATTCGATCCACCGTTGGGCTTCAAGCTCTTTTTCTGGCTCACGTTTACCAGCACACTGAAACGAAAGAGGAATATCAAATTTACACTCACATTAGAGTGAAGTACTATTCAACTACGTTACGTTTAGATAGATAACAACTACATTACATTTTCCTGTGGCTAGAAACCAGTACTTGTCAGTTTTGTGTTTCGGTTTTAGGGCAGCATAACATACTAACAAATTATAATGTAAGAATTCACTTGCACTGTTTCAAATGTTATAAATCCTGTTAAAAAAATGAAAATATCTTATTTTGTTACACATCGCCTAGTATGGCAACTGTAGTATATGTGTGTATAGTGTTTTCCCCGTGTTGGTCCGGGCTCCTTTGCAGAATAGACCATCTGCCTTCCTGAGCCAGGCAGCTCGTAAAAGGCGAGCAGGCTTACCGTCACTAATACCGTGACATCTGACTAGGTGGTAGAGTCTCGCAGCGACTCGTCCGGATCGGTGCCACCGCCTTACCTATTTCTGCCGCCATAATATCAGCGCTTGCCGTTGACGTGTTCCGGTTAGGACGATAAGGTAGCCGGTAAACTTACTTTTGCTCGAGGTCTAACATCCCGGCCTCAGGTTGGCAACGCACCATTACCACTTTAGGTGTATCTAGGCAGCGTGAATTTCTTCCCATCAGGAAAGCCGTCGGCTTGTTTACCTTCCAATATCATAAAATAATAATAATAATAATAGAACAAACATTTTCATAAGACATATTATCTAACAGTTTGATTCTAACACAAAATAAATAGCTCTATGAGATCTTAATTATCAATGTTATGATTTAGCCACACTTGTCACAGAAGTTATAATTTATAAACATTTTATGATACTCATAAATAACAAATAATGCTACATTAAATATGCAATTCATATTGGCAATTTTCCAACCTGGATAAAAATAGACATTCTCAAATAAACAGATGCTTGGATACACTTTTTTACATTTAAAATATACCTGACTTTGATACACTCTTGGAGGTGAAAAGTTGGTTACAATTTAAAACTAAAGTTTCAGCACAAAAACATATGATTTTCATCATCATCTACAGCTTTTGCTTAGGTCATATTTTAGTTAGCAACGCACCACTAACACCACTTATAGCGACAGTGTTCTGCATCTACGGCTTTTGCTTACGTCATATTTTAGTTAGCAACTCACAACTAACACCACTTATAGCGACAGTGTTCTGAGTAAATAAAATTATACGAGTAGTAGTGAAAACTTCAGCTACTAGTTAATTATAATAAATATTTATTTCGCAACGTGGCAACGTTTCTTTTAACTACATACATTCCCATACGTGTGTATAGTACCAGATTTCCCGGAAATCTGTCCACACGTAAATAGCGGTATTGACATCGGTCGGTGGTGGTTGCAGACAGATAGGAGAGCAAACTGAGCGTCATCGCAATTTTTAACTTGTTAGTACCAGGGAGACATAACAAATAAGAGGGTTTGCTATTGATGTTAGTGCTACCAAAGACAATATATTTTACTAATCTCTGGTGCTACGAAGTTAAAAGTTGAGAAAATATTCCTTCTTTCTACAGAAGCAGCTGCTAGAGTCGTGGTGATGTAACGTTACCGTGATAGAGCTGTACTTAAAAACACATAAAATTGTGAAAATGTAATTTTTATTCAAATTGATACTTTTTGTAATTTAACATTTAACAGGCAGGGAAGCTATTCTATCTTAAAAAAATATTTTTTTACTATGTGGTAATTGAGACGCTTTTTAAACGGATACAGCATCAATCCCTTACAAGTAAAATGCATTCGTTATCTAAAGCATTTCATACACACATTTCATCGAATCTAGGAAATCATCGCAAATAAAAATTACTACGCAAAAATCGACAAGAAGCTCACGTAACATTCAGTCCCACATGGAGACCACTCCTGCTATCCCACGATTGCGATTTATATGAACAACATGTAACTTTACATATTTTACATCTAAAAATATTCAGATATTTATTCTCTAATTAAGTTAACCAGCGGTCAGCAACCCGCGGCCCGCGGGCCGCATTTGGCCCGCCGACATCGTACTTGCGGCCCGAGAATGTCTTGAAAATAAGATATAAATATCAAAATAAATTCATGGACCTTCCGCGGTTGACCGTATAATATACGGCGTATAGTGTAGATTCAGCCTTAAGAACGTGCTTCTCTTCGCCCATTTCCATTTTGGATGGGACATGACTAATTATACGCAGGTATATTTGGCTTCTAGGGTAAATATTACAAGTGTGGCCCACCTTTAGTTTATTTTGCCGCCTTGTGGCCCTTGCCTGCCAAAAGGTTGCAGACCGCTGAAGTAAACCATAAATTTTTCGCCTGTAGTCGTCCTGACAAAAAAATACTTATAGGAAGATTCTGTTCACAGTATATGTATACAAGTACAAGTATGTGTATGCATATGCTTATTACTCGTATAAAACTGAATCCCCATTTTACTTGGTCATCGCCTCACGCCTGAACAGGTGGACCAATTTTGCTAATTCTTTTATATTAGTTATAATTATAAAATAACACAAATAATTCGGAAAGATTGTAGGGAAAATAAGAAAAACAATACTTTTTTCATACGAACAGTAGCTGTTAATGTCCTGCGGTACGAAGTGTGCCGGGTCGTCTAGTTGTCTATAACATATATTACTATAATTGATTGCTAAATAAAAATGTTTGTATAGTTTCATGCATAATATATTTTAAACATTAAACTTTTTGGTATATGTACATACTTAAAATATTGTTAGCTAACAATAAAACAAAACTTGAAACACCTATAACTGGATTAACCACAGAATAAATATTAACGTAGTGAAAACGCAACACTAATTTTAACTCGCATCGCCTCGTACCTTATTCCGTTTTACCAGCTGTTAAGTTACCACTGACTGAGCGTCGCAATTTTTAACTCCTCAGTACTAGGATATTATGACTTAATGAGAAATCGTTACTCGTATTGTGCCATGCTCAGGCTACTATAAGGTTTAATATTGAGTGCTTTTTATCAGAATTACCGTAGCGTTTTAATTTACTGTTATTGGTTTAACCACTGTTTAACGTGTTTTTAATGAACAAACCTAACACATGTTGTCCAGTCTTACCAAACTGACAATAATTAGGTATGTAAAATTTCCTAAATTTTTAAAGGATAAATAGAGATTAAAAACATCTTTACGGCCGATTACAATAACCTTCTGCTATCATAGGTAGTTCAGCTGTAGATTTGTTGCTAAGATATTTTTGTTAGTTACCTATTCAAAGAAATAGTTAAGTTCTATATAAAAAAATAGTGCTTGCCTGGTATCTGATCTAAGTTTGCTCACCTTTGGTCCCCGGTTTGGTCCGGGCTCCTTTCCCTCTGCCTTCTTGCCCAATAATCAATATAGGAATCGTTCCCCCTTCAGAATAAAATATTTAAAATGAGATTGTTGCCTTTAGTGTTGCTATCTTAGGGAACGTACCTTAGATACATACAACATAGAGTTTTGGCGCCATCGAGAGAAAAGATTTTTGTTTTTTTCCTAATTGTTGAATCTCGTGTACATATTTAGTCAAATTTGTTAGCATTTTGTACAATTTTGTTCAGCCAAAGCTTACAGGCGATATGTATTCATAAAGAAATAAGTGTATCGCATTCCTAAGAAATAGATACGTTGCCACCAAATCTGCCTAAATGGCCCTGAGTCCGCCACATACATGCGGAATTCTTTGACGGAATCACCAAAGTTATAAAAATCGCGAGATTGTTCGGAGTTCGAACAAAGCCTCTCAAATTCTGTACGGAAAAATTTTGACTATAGTATGTTGTAGTTCCATATATTTATATAGATTTGCTGTGTTCGGTGTTTTCGCTTAAAGACAAACTAAATTTCGAATCTATATGGTGGGCCTTAGTAGAAGACCGCTTTATCTAAGACCCTGAAATGACAGCTGGTGACTAATTTTGAAAATTAAGCCTTAGTAACGGCAGATGTTAACGTTATTGTCAAAAACTAAAAAAAACACAAAACATAGATTCTGTCTAGATAGGATTGAAATTGGCTGTTAGATCGGTCATTTTTTACAGTGCTATTTGAATGACTGTGGTATAAAAAACTTCCTACGCTTTATTACGAGTATTTTTCTACAAAATTTCGTAGTCATTAATAAAGGTCGTGTCGGTGACAACTTTTTGTTAAGGAAGTCATTATTCATAGAAGTTCTTAGGTTTTAAATCAAATATACGTTGGCTGAAACAAATCGCTAAATTTAATGTAACGTAGCCGCCGGATATTGCGTCATCTAGAACTTTCGTTGTGTGATTGTTTATTTATTTTGGATCATGCCGGATAAGCGCTATAATGAATGGCATTTTTTGTTATTTAAAAATCACGTTCTAGAAAACGGATTCGATAATTCGAGAACAGCTAGATTCGTATTAGCTATTTCTTCATCAATGTCTAATATAATTGTCGTTCGTTAAAACTACAAAACTTCCCGTGTTAGTTCCGCTGAGTTGAATAGACCTGCCATGTAAATCATAAGAGCCGAGCACCAATTAGATAGGTAAACAATAAGATAAGTGGTCCTGGTAGTAGAGTGCAGCAGCAACATGTTCGGGTAGAGATCCATCTTACCCATTTCTGTCACCTTAATGACTCTGTCATGTCCCGGTTCGCAGTATTGATAATTGTTTTTCCTAAAGTTATTAATGATTCAAGTTATTCGTTGTTCCACGAATACTTTATTAACATTATATCATGATGTAAGTACATTGCTGTTTTCCAGCCTATTATATATATTTATATATTTTACATTTTTTTAGCCTATATTTGAGCTTGGATTTGTAACAAATTTCATCAAAATCGGTTCAGAAGTATATTTGTCAAAGAGCAACAGACAGACAGACTTTCACATTTATATTGATAAGTCAAAAACCATTGGTCGGATCTAGATAAAATTTATTAAGTGCCTCCACCTTTGAATCATGAACCTTCCTAAAAAGGACTGTCAAAATCTGTTGATTATTGGTCGCTAAAAGTACAGGTAACAGTAGGGTAATAAATGTTCAACAAAAAAGGTGGAAGTACTTCTACTACTTTTTAGAGTCGGTTGAAAAAATAATAAACACACAATTTTAAAAAATCCGTGGACGGTTAATAACTGACTTTGTACGAGTACTTTGTGTAATAAGTTAAAAGGTAAATTAAAACATTATTCAAAGTTTGGGAAGCTTTGTCAAACAAATGAAAATGTAGGAAATATTTAAAGGTTTTTAATGGCCTTGTTTGCCATATGTTGTATCCGGAATCGCTGATCACTCTTGTTACTAGTGTTGGTGTATTACGAAGCTTGTTACGTATGTTTTTGGAACATTAAACAACTGGTGAATTACAGCAGACGCCCTCGCAAACGCGGAATACTTTGGGCGGGCGGCGTCGATAGCAGTCCACTTGAAGATATCGCACCGAAAACCCGCTCCAGCAGTATAATATTGGACTAGTGTACCATGGCTGTAAGGAAATTATATTTTCAATTATAATTTAGTGATTAAAAGTGATAAAATGTGTCAGCTCTGGTATTTTTTAACTTAATTTAAATTTTTAACGTCTTAATTTTTCATTTCACTTTTATGTCATCCTGATGTAAAGTTTCCAGACGCACTGTTTATGCAATGTTATTTTCGGAGATGATGCTGGAATCGGGTCGTAGTCGGTACCATCATGAGTCTTGGCACTGGAACGTATATTTTATGGCCGTAGTTCAAAAATACAGGTTTTATTTACGTCTCTGACATACACTTTTGTTTACAGCCCAGAAACAAGGATCAAGAACAGGAAGTATTAAACTGGATTTACGCAGTGTTAGGGGAGCCTGTGCCTAATGGAAATTATGAAGATATCCTTCGAGATGGTGTTGTTTTGTGCAAACTTGCAAACAAACTAGCACCAGGCTCAGTTAAGAAGATCCAGGAGAGAGGAACTAATTTCCAACTAATGGAAAATATTCAAAGGTAAAAAATGTTTTTAAACGTCAATTACTTTTCTAAACTTAAGCAAGTATTAAGGCTATGACTAATCAAAGATGTTAGATACTTCGATATAACAAGTATCATGCCCTAGTCTACCCACTAGTGTACCCACTGCAACACTAGCACGTATCTAGATAATTAATAGTTTGTTACACCTTTAAATTTTATTTTACAAATCGAATTAGCTACGATTTTAATTATCTGCGAAGATAATCTAAAGCCCAGTTTGTTGGAAATAATAATCCATAATTCCATTTCATTATTTTGACAAAATTAAAGATTTATGTTAAGCTGTTTAAATTTTTTTATACAGATTTCAAGCAGCCATTAAGAAGTATGGTGTGCCAGAAGAAGAAATTTTCCAGACTGCAGATTTGTTTGAAAGAAGAAACATTCCCCAAGTCACTTTATGCTTATACGCCCTAGGAAGAATTGTAAGTTATCACTTGTTAAAACATTATTAAATAAAAAAGTAAATTTTAAAAGTAACAACACGTCGATGATTCCACTTCAACCTCTTAAAATGTAGACAGAGAGTTTTGAGTTCCTAAAGAGTTGCTTTTAAGTATAATCAGCATTTTATCATCATTATTCTATCGTTAATATCAGATGATTCCTACGCTTAAGTGTGGGATCCATTTTCCCACTTTTACTTCTTCATTGTTCCCGGTCTTTGACGTTTTAATAGTGAGTCCTCTGGTACACACGTCTTGTCCCATGTTTCCAGTTCCCATGTTCATGTCCAAATGTAACTCATTCGTTGCGTGTATATATTTGCAGACTCAAAAGCATCCAGAGTTCAATGGCCCCCAGCTTGGGCCTAAAATGGCAGACAAGAATGAACGAACATTCACCGAGGAACAACTCAGAGCTCACAACGCTGAACTGAACCTTCAAATGGGCTTCAACAAAGGTGCCTCTCAATCTGGCCACGGAGGATTTGGCAATACTCGCCATATGTAATTAGTTGTGAGACATTTCGTTACTATGTGAGTAATGAACTTTTAAAATGAGATTCGACTAAATATTTTTCAGAATACAATCAATATTTTATTTCTATTGTTCGACATGAGTGCTTTACAACTTTACTATAAAACTTTAAAGTAAACTATTACAAATACAGCGCTTTAATATGTAATATGCCCAAAAGCATTTTAGCTATGAATTAAAATAATGTTCTATTTATGTAAGCTGCAACTTTTTAACTAGTATTCTTGCAATGCAATATGTTAAGTTGCTTTAAAAAAATATTTATGTAAAGATCTTTAAGCTACAAAATATTTTCTCGTTTCTAGAAGGAATAAAAATTATTTCAAGATTTTTGACTCACACTGTCGCACTGCTTTTTATTGAATTGAATTAATTAAAACATATTTTTCAGTTTAATGTAGATCTGCTTAATTTTAATCAAAAGAGTATTATAATTATGTGAATGTGTGTTATCAATAACATATTAATGAAAGAAATTTGTGTGTGCAGATGTTAAAACTTAACAACTATTTTGTAGGAAAAATGTATTGCTATAATTTTGTACATAATATTTTACATTCTTTTACATTAAATTATTAAATAATGAAATTGTTTTATTTGCCTTATATATTTAAGAACTTTTAAAAAATGTAAATCCGATATTTTTTGAAGCTCATAAGAGAAATTTGTTTTGATAATATTTTTGCTAATTTAAGATTTGATCAATATGTATCTAACACATTAAATTCTCGTGTCTCTATGTTAGTTACCGTACTCTTCCGAAACGGCTTTACCGATTTTCACTAAATTTCATATGCATATGCAGTAGGTCAGAAAATCGGCTACAATCTATTTTTTATAGTGATAAGGATTGTTTGCCCTTAACATTTTATTCCTAAAAATAATGTACATGGCAAAACAACGTTTGCCGGGTCAGCTAGTTATCATATAAACCACACATCAACATCTTCGTTTATTATTACTTAAAAAACGTCTTGCAACCATATTTTGACACAAGAATGGCTGGACCAATTTCCAGGATTTTCATTTTTCTGGACCCAAAATTTGAAATAAATAAATGTCCCTGGACAAGTTACACGAATTGAATCGTACCCCAAAGCAACAAACTATATGCTTGTGTTATGGGTGATAGTCAAAGATTCTGATACATAGAAATACTTAAATATATACCAGAATAAATTTAATAAACACGCAGACCCGGAAATTCAGACATCTAAATGTTCATCGTCGGGAATCGAACCCGAGCCTCGAGGTCGGTCGATGTAGCTAGGTGTGTACGCTAGCCACTCGATCAACGAGGCGGTCGAAAATGGAAAAAAATGGAAAAACATACTCATGCACGAGGTTTAAGTACTCCAGCTACAAGTTGACATCACACCATTGCCTTTTATGCTAAACTTAATAACTAAAAAGAAAAAAATATCGAGAGAAATACTAATGTATATGACGTGAATTTAAAAATGAATAGAGATTTACAAGTACGAATTTCTTTACGAAACAAATGCGAAATGTATCTATTTAGACGAAGGAAAGTGTAAAATCTGACATTGGAACACCAAAAACAAGTAAAGAAATAAATCATTCAAGAAGATATATAGATGTGCTGTGTGATTAATTATTATATAGTACCTAGTGTATATCATTCTTGGCAACGCACCTTCTTATAGTAGGTCAAGGAGTTCCATTTAATTCGTGGCCAAACTGGCTTTCCAGAGTCTATTTATATATCATTACCAGACTTACGTTTCTAAATTGTTCCTCATTTTCACAAGGATAGGTTCAATAATTTGTATCCTGATTTTTAGTCAAGTTAGAGTTTTACCAAACGTTTTTTTGGCAAGTGGTAAGGTCATCTCGTTTCGATTATTATGGTCTTCCATATCTACCATGTTACTACTATAACATGATTGTTTGCTACTTTATCCCGGGTTTAATTAAAAAATATTGCTCGGGAATGGATATGTGCCCGGTTGGCGATAGGCTTGCCACCTGTCACATTAGGGGACTTAGTGCCTGCGGCTGATTGTGATTGCCCTGGTTGTGCCTCTGCCCCCGGTTTGTGCCTCTGCCTACATTTTCGGGGTTAGGGGCGTGAAAATACTTTTTTTGTGTTTTTCTACGAACTCCGATGTGACCATACTCAGCACGAAGAATAATAAAAATCCCGTAAGTAGTCTTAAAAGCTCGAATTTTTTTAGCTCTAAAGCGAGAAGTATAGTAAGGCTATATAAGTTTACTGGTCAAGCTTACTGTAGTCGCTACGGTCTCTGTAAATTATTTGTTCGAAAACTTCGAACAGCGCCTCTATTGGTAATTAAGAGAAAGTCATTTTTAGACCAAAAGTGTCATAGATTTCGCCACGTAACTTACCGAACGTAGTCTATACGAACTCATGGTAAAGGTTCAGAGTATTTTAGCATTAATTTTGATAAACTATTGCTTGAATTTATGTGTCTGTAAATTTTGATTTAGCCTTTAAGCTCAATATAATCGAATAAAAAGTGAACGTTATAGGATAAAATCTTACAATATTAAAATGACACTTTTTTCCAGTTCCGGTCTTCAAGGTCGACAGTGAAAATTCCAGGTGTCAATGGCCTTTAATAACTGCTAGAAAATGGCGATACGCCAACATTAAAATAAGATTTGTGCATCAATGGAGGATTAAAAATAAGCAAATGTAAATAAATTGTGGAATGGAACTTTGCCACAAGGATTTTTCTCTTAATAAAGATGATGATTATGTTAATTTTAGAAACAACTAATTTTTTATTTTTAATACGCTGGAGATACCTATTATGAAATTACTATTTCACAATTATGATATTAAAGTTCTGCTACTTGATACTAGATAGCGCTATTCTCAACAACATTTTTCAACACTAAAAATTGTAAATTGGGGGTTTTGTAAGTTAAAAAGTTTGTAGGTAGGGTGTAGTCTACGTCACTGCCTATCAAATTAAAACTATTTTTACCGGTACAGATCTCGGAAAATACATTGTATCCGCCACGTTGACAAAAAAAAAGGTGAGCGAAAGTTTCCTTTCTGTTAGTTTGGCTCTAATGAATAAGCAATGTGGACAATTTTTAAAAAGGTTAAAAATGGTTATAACAGATTTTCAACAAGTATATTAATTTATTTTAGATAAGAAATTTTATAATCGCCTCTGTAGTCTAGTGATCCGGCGTCGGACTCGACTTTTTGAGGTCCCGGGGTCGGGCAATAAAAAATTTAGGAAATGTATATTTTCAATAACTATGAGTTCCCAATAACAAAGAGTGGGTAGTTCAAAGTTTAGGTTAACAATTGCCACCTTTTCTTATAAACTAGTTATTTACGGTCCAGACGGATGCAAACCAATGCTTATAACCGTGTAGAACCAGTATTATGTTTTATTTCTTCCCATGTAGGTCCGGGTTCGCTAAGGAGTATAGAAGAAGAATAGACAGTCTCTCTGTCAGGCAGCATCTAGGTAAGCAATGGTCCAAATATGACCTATATTTGGACCATTACTCTATATATAACCCATATTAGTACCAACCAGACTCATCGCTCTGAGGTTTTCAAATGATTTACTTTACTATCGCGTTTATGTTAAATGACATAAATGTATGGAGTTATTGTCAGCGCCTCCAGCGGATAGTCGAAACGCCTAAATTATTCCATGTACTTGAATCGTCCAAACTCCAAATGCAAACGCGTTAGTAAAGAAAATTCGTGCGAAACTCAAACTCATCACAAAGGTGTTGAACTTGACTTCATGAGGTCCCAGAATCGATTCTCGAATCGGGCAACAAAAAGAAAAAGCGGTTTTCCAACTTTCAAGTAAAAAAAATGCATTGCCACCTATCACATTGTGGGACAGTGTCTTCGGCTAATCGTGGGTGTCCTAATTGTGGATACCCCGTCTACCTCTGCTGGTATATACGCGTGAAGATACTTTCTTACCAACAAATCTACTGATATTAGAGTGCTGTTCAGGAATTTGATCCACCGCCTTACCTATTCCTAAAGCCGTAATGAGTTTGTCATAGGTTGACGGTAGACTTGTATGCTGGCCTCGGGGCAGCAACGCACCTGTAACATCTATGGTTTCTGTAGGCCACGGTTATTTTTTACCATTAGAAGAACAGTGTCTTTGTTCGCAAAAAATAAAAAATAAAAATTAAACCCGGAACCAATATGTACACGTATTACCTTCTAGCAGTTTCCACAGCTTCTCCTGCGTAACTTGGCTTTTACTGCACCGATTTTGATGAAATAAAACCTATGTCACTCAGGGATAATCGGTCCAGTAGTTTCGGAGCCTATTCATTTCAAACAAACAAACAAAAAATTAAATATTTCCTCTTTATAATATTAGTATACCTAGATTGCTATTATGCTTTTGTATAAGTAAGATGAGGTTTTATAAAATGTAGGATATAGGTTCAATGCTAGGTCGAAACTCTTGCAACTAAGGAAGTTTGCAACGCAATAAAATACAAAGTTCTAGATACAAACGAGAGAGGTTGCATCAGTTTGTGGGGCAGGATGCGCTTGGGTAATTAGTCTGGTGGGAGCTTAGATACTATTTTGTAACATCCGGCAAATTGGTCACAGTAACACTCATAGCCAGACCTCCTTAAAAATAAGCTAGCACAGAAAATAATTTTTAATTTTTTTAAGTGAAATATCTTTAGAAACATTTAATTATTTAAAAAGTTCAAATAACATAAACAGTATACAAAAAAATAACTAACGTCACGGACGTCTTACAAAAACATAAGCAATGAAATAGAACTAAACAAAAAATTAAGGCTAAAGAGTAGGTATGTACATAAATATATATACATGAATATAATTGTAAATACATACATATTGTAGGTATGTCAAATTGACGTCATAAATTAAAGATACGTTTATACATACAAACACACATAAGATATACTATTTAAATTACAGGGTACCTACACAGTTAAGTTATATAAAAACAAAGTCAACGGCTACTGTACTTTTTAATCAAAGCACCACCGTAGCGAGAACTAACGTTAATTGTAACAGGAAAAGATAACACACTAAAAATAAATAAATATTGATGATCCACATATTTTTCTAGAATTACAGATATTATTGTGTTACTTCGGACTGTTAGAATTGGTCCACATAATATTAAAGACTAGCTTCCGTCCGCGCGGATGTCGGTCTAAAACTGAAAAATTACATTTTTTTTCCAAGATTTTTCCAGGATAAAAAGTATCCCAATTTATGCCCAGGATAATAAGGTATAATTATACCAAGTTTCATCGAAATCGAACCGTTAGTTTTCACGTGATGCCTGAACATACAGACAGACAAAAAAAAATTAATTACATATTTGGGTTTGGTATCGATCCAGTAACACCCCCTGCTATTTATTTTTTCAATATTTTCAATGTACAGAATTGACCCTTCTACGGATTTATTATATGTTGATATTATATGGACCAATTCCACATAATATCTTTATAGTTATAGATTTAAATGAGAGAAGTTGCATAAGTTGTTTGGTGGCTGGATAAGCGTAACTTATTATTTATTACCTGCAAGCCTGTGATACGTTTTCTTTGTAAAAACTATGTCAGTGTGTCTGCAAAACTAAATATGGACAAAGAATAATCTTGTTACTAGGTTATATCATCGTTGTAGATCTATAAAAGAGAAACAATTCCAACACTGTTTTGCTATAAACAAAAATATAATAAATCGCCTGTGTAGTGTAGTGGTCCGGCATCGGACCTCACTTTTTGAGGTCCTGGGTTGGATCCCCGAGTCGGGGAACAAAAAAAATTAGAAAATGTATATTTTCAATTTTTAAATAAAAATCAACGTTGCCCGGGATTGGATATATGATGTGGTTGGTGGCTTGCCACCTATCACATTGTGAGTGCCCTGGTTGTGCCTCTGCGTTCTTCATCTGGGATATGGGCGTGAAGATACTTACTTTTTACTTATTTATTTAAATTAAATAAGTTACACAAATTAATCTAACCTCAAAGTAAGCAAATTATATGCTTGTGTTATGGATGTTAGTTAACGATACTTATACTCTACGTATAATACGTAGAAATACCAGAATAACTTTAATAAGCACCCAGACCCGGAAATGCAGACATCTAAATGTCGATCACACAAATGCCTTCCCCGTCGGGAATCGAACCCGAGCCTCACTGTCGGTCAGTGTAGCTAGGCGTGTACGCTAGCCACTTGACCAACGACGCGGTCAATTGGGTCAAATCATACCTTCTTATAAACAAACATGGAATAAATTATTCCAAGGTTCAACCTGTAATGCGTATAGCGTTGATAGGCTGTACCCGTCTCATTAATCAGCGTGGTCTAACGTGGGATTAAAATTTAGTTGATATTATAGTCTGTATCACATTGTAATAAAGACTATGATACCAGGTTCAACCTTGGTGTACTTTACTCCGTGTTTATTAATAAGATGGTACAAGTTGAAGAAGTTTTGAAATATTCTGAATTACCACGTAGTGGATTAATGTAATTTAATTAAGCTAGATAGGGTCGTCACACTTTGACGCCCACAAATTTGACCGTGACCATTTGACCATGAATAGATAGACAAATTTATTTTCCATCTAATTAAATATATAAGAATATCACTTGAAATTATGTGAAAATATGAAAAATAATACATTAATTACTATTGAGTAGAATATGCAGCAGCAAGCAAGCAGCAAAATGCTGGGCTTTTCTAGCGACGTGTTCCTCTCAAGGGCTCAAGGTGTCATGGTAAGGATCTTGTAGCGTATTAGCACAAAAGATAGATGTGGATGTGGATATAATTTTAAAAATTCTTTTGGTTATTTTGAGTTGTAAAATTAAATCGCCTCTGTGGTCAAGCGGTACAGGTGTTGGACTTGACTGCAGGAGGTCCCAGGTCCGATTCCCAGGTCTGGCAACAAAAGGAAAATGAAGTTTTTCCAATTTTCAAATAAAAAAAATGTTGCTCGGGTTTGGATTTGCGGCCGGTTGGCAATAGGCTTGCCACCTGTCACATTGTGGGACTTGAGTGTCTTCGGCTAGTCATGGGTGGTCTGGTTATACCTCTGCCTACCTCTTCGAGGATATGGGCGCTAGGATACTTTTTTTGAATTAGTTTGTTTTATTAATTTTGGCGTACGTTCTTATATAAAATAGTTTGTTTCAATCTTCCAATATCATTGTTATATTATAGTAATTGTGATACTTGATGATTTTTTATTACTTAATTGCACTGGAATGTAAAATAAAACTTCATTCCTAAAAAAATAATGAAATTTTGAACATCATTTACAGTCAGAAATAGCCTAATTAATGATAATGATTTTTTAATGTTTTGTGAATTTCATTAATAATTTTCAATGTATTTAGTAAAACATAGATTCCAGTAAATAATTAAATAAATGGTTATTTTTGTTGACAAATAATACATTAAAAAAATAATTCCGAAAATGTTTAAGGTAAAGTCATAAATGAGTTGAAGTGAGATAAAAAAATATAAAATATATTTTTTGACATTCGAGCCCTTTATTCTATAGTCACGATAAACTATTTTATACTATTTAAATTATTAAAGGATAACAAAATACGCGGTCATGGCCGAGACCAACAACTTGTATTTGCATATATTTTGACGCAATATCGCTAAGTGCAGCATATATATATCAAATGTTCTGAAATTAATATTGATTTAGCCTTTTCCTGCTGTTTCTTCATAATCCTACTTCTCTCTCATTGGTTGTTTCAATCGTACGATACTTGCATACCATTAGTTGTGTAATTTCAAACACGAATCCGTTTTTGGTCAAACATCAATAAAAGAGTTTTTAATTAGTGTCAAATTAGATTACAAATACAACTATATTTTACATAATTAAATATAGTAAAAAAGGTATCATTACGCCCATATAAGAGTAATAAGAGGTAGGCAGAGGCACAACCAGGGCACCCACGACTAGCCTAAGATACTAAGTCCCACGATGTGATAGGTGGCAAGCCTATCGCCAACCGGGCACATATCCTATCCCGAGCAACATTTTTTTTATTATAAAATTGGAAAAAAACAACTTTATTTTTGTTGCCCGACCCGGGATTCGAACCCGGGACCTCATGCAGTCAAGTCCAACAACTGAACCGCTAGACCACTGAGGCGATAACCTTTGTGGTTTTTAAATGCTACTTCAACTTAATGTATTATGTGTTTAGTCAGTAAATAAATTAAAAAAAAAACAACTACATATTACAAAATAATTGTCTGTTCTTTTGTAAATACACCCTCACATTTATACATACAATACTGTACATAAAAATTGAGATTTGTACAGAGAAGTAATTTGTTGACTCCTGTAGCACAGATCATTTTTTAGTAAATGAAAATAGTAGTAGATATCAGACAAATATGTTCATGTTGAAAAAACTTAATTTTTTTATTGATGAGCTGTTCAAAAGAAGTTATTAACTTATCGTCTCCTTTTTTAAACGACTCCATAAAAGGTGGAGGTTCTAAATTCGAACAATATGTTTTTCTTTTGTATTTTTGTTACGCGTTTATTAAGTCAACCGATTTATATGGTTATTTTTTACAAGACAGGTTATGATTCCGAGGTAGTTCCATATTAATTTAATCATGATCCGACTAGTAGTTTTTGAGTTATACGAGGGTGATCCAAAAGTTCGTGGCCTAACCTACATGGAGCTATGACATCTTTTTAAAATCTACCGTCATTTGTTAGTATGTGCCATATTGATTTAATGTGCGCAGTTTCATTCCGATACTGCACAATATAAGTTTTCTGTGATTATTTGTTTGAAGCAATCTGACGCAATTTTCAATAATGGAGAAAATTGAACACCGTGCAGTCATTAAGTACCTCAATAAAAAAGGCCTATCACCAAAAGACATCCATCAAGATATGGTGAGCACTTTGGGGGAGTCTGCTCCATCGTATTCCAGTGTCAAAAAGTGGGTAGCTGAGTTTAAGCGCGGTCGTGAGAGCATTGAAGATGATCCTAGGAGTGGAAGGCCTACATCCTCTACCACGAAAGAAAACATCGATAAAATTTGTGATCTCGTACTGGGTGATCGACGTTTGACCAAGATGGTAAGATAGCTGAGATAACAAACATTAGTTATGGCCGGGTGCAACACATAATAACGGAAGAGATGGGGTTCCATAAGGTTTCTGCTCGCTGGGTCCCGAGGTTGCTTTCAGCTGAACAAAAACAAGTTCAATACACAATTTCGCGAGACTGTTTGGATCTTTTTGAGACTGATCCCGAGGACTTTTTGTCTAGATTTGTTACCTTGGATGAAAGCTGGGTTCACCACTATACTCCTGAATCAAAGCAACAATCCAAACAGTGGAAAAGATCAGACTCGCCTACACCGAAAAAGGCTAAGGACGTTTTGTCGACTAACAAAGTCATGGCTTCTGTTTTTTGGGATGCGAAGGGCATTATTTTTGTAGATTATTTACCGAAAGTTCAAACTATAAGTTCTAGTTATTATTGTAACCTTTTACGAAGACTCCGGGAAGAAATAAAAGAAAAAAGGCCGGGAATTGCGTAAGAAAGTTTTGTTCCATGCACGTGTTCACACTTCGGTTGAAACAATGTCTGTAATCCATGATTGTGGCTACGAATTGCAGCCCCACCCATCTTATTCGCCGGATTTAGCCCCCTCGGATTATCATTTATTTCCAAATTTAAAAAAACTTAAATTTGAGTGTCTCAAAATTTTCGATCAAAGATGAGGTGATAGTCGCAGTAAACGACTATTTCGCCTTCCGGAATCTTTTTTTTGAGGGGATAAACAAGTTGCAGGTCAGGTGGAAGAAGTGTGTTGAGCTACATGGAGACTATGTCGAAAAATAAAAATAAATTTAGACCCATTTTTATTTTATTTTCTTGGTCGGGCTTAGAAAATAACTTTTGGATCCACCCTCGTACTTAATAGTGCAAAAAATTTTCACTAATATTTTCACGTTCATTCATAGTTTATGAGGTCGTCAAGATAAGTAAAAATATGAATTATGCATTATTAAGGGTAACTCAAAAACTGTTAGTAGCATGTTGATAAAATGTATGTGGGACCATATCGGATACATTTCCAATCTTAAAAAAAAAAGACTTATCAAATCGCTACGTCATACCAAATGAAAAACTTAAAGTCGATTTTTGCAATTTTACTGCTCTTAATTATATACTTCGACCACACATCCCAATAGACGCCGCATACAAGGCAATACGGTTCTGTCAACACATAAGTGTAATTGTTCTAATGTAGCTTATTACTTAAAAAGATATAAACAGTATCGACCAGGTTTGTGACCTGTAAACATTGTCGCGTTATTGTATAAAAAATAAAAAAAATATATAAAATGACTGTTTGTTCAATTAAATGATAGGTCTGGTAAAGACAGCCACACTTTAAATTACCGAAAAGATGGTACAACTTTCCATAGGTTAGTTAGAAATAATAACATTCATAATTACATTTAGAATTATTTGATGTTTATCGGAGTTCATCATATACTGGTCAGTCATAATTAGATTCGGGTTTATATCCCTTTCTTACACATGTGATTTTCAAGCTATCACTTTCGTTTGCATACAGCTAGTGATGGACTAATGCGCAAATCTATTTAATTGATATTTTTATTTTTTTACCCGGAATAGGATACCGCCTACCGGTCTTGTACCGGTATTGTATGTAGGTATTTATGTATTTTATCGATAAATTTAAGCACTGACAGTAACAATAAAAAACTTCTTACTCTGTGTACTTTTGAGTTGGCCTCTGGATAGTTACTCTTTTTCATGTGAGAAGTCAGCGAATAAGCACACGGCTCTCTTAATCGTAACAGATAATCATGGTCTAAAAACACCATTGATGTTACAGGTGCGTTGCTGCCCTATGGTCGGAATGTAAGGCCTATTGTGCAAATATACGGGCTTATCTACCCTTCAAATCGGAATGTGACACTGTAATTATAGCGATTGAAATGGATAAGGCGGTGGATAAGTACCCAGCGAAGTTACTGCACACCCCTGTATCGCCAGTGACCTTGTTGACAATTACCTGTTTTACCTGTGCTCGCCTCTTACGAGGTGCCTGGCAGAGGGGCAGCTGACCCGGTTTAGTCAGCGGACCCGGACCAACACGATGGAAAAGTGAATTTCTGCGGTAAAGGGCGCTGTTATTTGTCATTGAATAACTCATAAATAGTTGAGCCGATTTTATTAAACTCTTTTAAGTGCATTAGGTGCTTATCTGGGTGATATAAATTCGACTGGTTCCGATTGGCTATGTTGGGGTCAGTATGTCATAAAACTTTCAAAGGGCTGGGACAATTTGAAAAGTAAATTAATTGTTTACAGTATTTCAACGATATTCTGTAGTTCAGGTGGGAATTACTCAAAGGAATAAAAACAATTCAATTTGATAAGTATGTCTTTTATGTCAGGTATCCACAAGATCATAAAATAAAAAAATAATAATTTGATTTAAAGAAACCAGACGAGATAATTGGTTCCCGAATTCCAAATTCCAAACACAGTAAATTAAAACTCAACATTTTGCAGAAGATTGTTTTATACACTTTACGCCACTGCTGCTTCATGACAATGACTGCACAACAGACGGCTCCTCAATTAGAAGAGCATCAATTGAAATGTAAAAAACATGCACCTGAACCTGACTTCAACAGAATATTGTTATTTTCGAAAAATTCAATTTCGATGGTCCAAATTACGTCCTAAGATTTTATTGTTTCCCGTTCGAATGTTTTTTTAGTAGAGTAGTGCATAGGAAACAATGGTTCATACTTTCATTAAATAAATATATTACATTAAGAATATTCGACTTATGTTCCTATCCTACAAAACCCCAATTACAGATGTAAGGACCTAATATATTCAAATACGGATATTACTCTCAATCGCAAAAAAACCTTGAGACGTTGAGTTGTATAGCTGCGATGTGAGGTGCAATAACAAAATGCGATATAATCCGTTACAATGTCGTACTTCACAAAATAAAAGGCATATCGATAAAATATATTGTTCGTATTAAATATGTCTCATCTCTAATCTTACATATGTGTTTATGAATATGACGTGTTGTCATTGCAAGGGCCAATAAAGAATCAGTTCCTCGCTTCCCCGCACCTCAGCTATTTGCCAGAATTGTTTCAAAGCAAAATTATAACGAATAAGAGTCTGTTGGGATGTATGGTCGATGGGTCGATGATTACATATTATACTAGCAGTTTCACGCAGCTTCGCTTGCGTAACTTGGCCTCTGCTGCACCGATTTGCAAAACAAAGCCTGTATCACTCAGGGATAATGTAGAATTCTAAAGGTGAAATAATTTAGAAATCGGTCTTGTAGTTTCGGAGCCTATTCATTTCAAACAAACAAAAAATTAAACCTATCCTCTTTATAATATTAGTATAGATTTTTTTTCTGATAATGGTAGGCAAACAAGCAGATGGGTTTCCTAATGGTAAAAAATGCACGCCGCCTAGAGACACCAAAGGTGGTAATGGTGCGTTGCCAACCTGAGGCTGGGATGTTAGGCATCGAGCAAAAATAAGTTTACCAGCTACCTTAACCTCCGAACCGGAACTCGTCAACGGCAAGCATTGGACGTTATGTCGGCAGGAATAGCTAAGGCGGTGGTACCAATCCGGGCGAGTCGCTACGAAGCTCTACCACCTAGTAAATTAAGTAGGTATAGGTATTCGCAATTTGTTTTATCCAGAATAATTATAAACATACAGATGAGTCACTTAATCTTTTACATAAATATATAAAAATAATGTAACGACAAACTTAACAAAATCCGTTACTTAATTTTTTTGTAAAAAATATAGGGAAAATCGTGTTTTTTTGCGTCGTATAATATTACGAAGTTGTAGTTTGTTTGTATATATAAAAGCGGCAGATGTACATCTACAATTACATGAACAACAAGCAAAAAAAAAAATATCCGGACGTGAGCCTGACTAGTCTTGATCGTTAGCCAAGAAACAAGAATTTACTGTCAAATTTATCTTCACATATGAAGTCATGATCTTGACATAGGTACGGTAATTACTTATTGACGGATATGTAGTATACTTCAAGTTCGAAGGGATGAGTAATTTGTTACTAATAGTACACCTGTCATTACTGAAATTAGCTTTTATTGCTCTTCGCTAAGGAAACAACAATGTCATACCACTTTAGCGAAATTATTTTTTCATGTCAAAATCTCCAAAAACTAAACGATAAGCAATGAATATGTTATAATCAAATAAAAAATCCAGAATATCGCACCGACAATACATTAATCTTATATACTTCTGAACCCCTATTCCGCTTAGTCGCGCTACTTTAAAAAGGCTCAACCAACTTATCATTATTTTAACGTTTCTTACGGAGAGAAGAGCTGGATTTTTTGAACATTAATTACTTCTTTGAAAACTATCATTAGCAGTAAAGTAAATAAGTAGGTACGAAGGTTGCCGAGTTATTTAGGTAGTTAATTATATTTTAAAAAGTCAGTATCATATTTAAATATTCAATTATTCCACCAGAAAATGAATTTTTAAAAGAATGTTTGGGTTAGTTTAGAAATTACTACCTATTAAAACCAAAACTTATATGACATATATATTGCAGTAAATACCTCGTTTCCTTCGTAACCCTGCAAAGCAGTAGATACGGATTTTTATTGAGAATTTGGATTTTTGAATGGGATGGCAAATTCGACTGTATGTTTTTTTTTATAAACGCAATTACTAACTTGATTACAAACAGATTTTGATAGTTCTTGTTTGTAAAGGTAGGATATGATTCCGAATCTTAACAAAATTGGTATGTTGGTCCCAGGAAATTATGAGCAATATTTCGAAAACAGAAATAACAAATCGCGACGTTGTTACTTATTCCAGGAACTTCAATAAGTATCTTCACGCCCATATCCCCGAAGAAGTAGGCAGAGGTACAACCAAGGCACCCGTGACTAGCCGAAGACACTTAAGTCCCACAATGTGATAGGTGGCAAGCCTATCGCCAACCGGGCACATTTCCAATCCCGACCAACATTTTTTTATTAGAAAATCGGAAAAATCCAATTTTCTTTTTGTTGGCCGACCCGGGATTCGAACCCGGGACCTCATGCAGTCAAGTCCAACACCCGGACCGCTAGACCACAGAGGCGACAGGAACTTTAATAAATACTTAAAATAGTAGATAACCAAATGAAAGAGAAAGACAAACAAGTGTGTATCAAAAATTACAAATGTAAAGGCCCAACAGCTTTACTTGTAAGGGTCCTGCAGAAATATAGTTTGAACGAAATTTGCGGAACAAACTTTTTGCACCGACAATCCGGTCCAGTTTTTCTTTCTCCTTCTTCACGGCCTTAATAGTTTAAATATCTTTTCCCAGTAGCAATAGACTTCTTTGTAACATTCCATATCCATTCCAAAGAATTTGCAGATTTTCTTTTTTTATGTCATATCACACGTCGATGGGGAAGGATTATTTATATTAAATTCAGCCTGGTTGTTGTCTTCATAACGTTAGTTTTGAAATGTTGATAAATTTTGATTCTCTCCATCATAATTAGAACTGGTCGAACGGATGTCGTAAGGAGGCTGGTAAATATCAGATGATCTGCTACTAAAGGACTCAGAGTCACTCATAATAAACACAATTTGTTGTAATCGACTTACAACTTTTTTAACTAATTAACAAAGCAAAACGTAATTTCGGTGGGCCTAGTTCAAAACGTGTAGGTACTTCCTCGTCACAAGTGATGCAACTGTTTCATTTACTGCAAAAAGGTGGCAGATCTACACCTGCTCCTTTCTTGAACCTAACGGAATAGGGCTGCAGATCCAAATCGTACCTCCGTGTCTGTATCGTTTGAACGTGGCAAATTGGATTTGCCTCGTTCAATAGCCCTAATTTGTTTTTGAAATTGTAGGCGAAAAAACGTATAAGGGCTAAATTTGGATCTGCCTCCATTTGCTGCAAGGTCCTCAAATGCGTTTTTTCAATTTTCTATCTAAAACAATGTTGCTCGGGTTTGACTTTGTACCCGTTTAGCTATAGGATTGCCACCTATCACATTGTATGACGTAGGGTCTTCGCTAGTAAGGGTGCTCTGGTTGTGCCTTTGCCTACCTCTTCAGTGATACAAGCATGAAGATAATTAAAATAATAGTTATTAAGAGAACATTTTATCATAAATAAACGTGGGGTGTTCAGTTTTGTTCGTAATGTTCAAAATACTAAATGTTCATCTTTGCCTGAGGTTTCCAAACATTAATACCGGGTTGGTGACACGGAACGGACGTTACAGTACTGGTTGTAACAGTAACAAGTGCGATCACTCGATGACCTAAATGGGCACATTATGAAAACTGGAGCGTGATTACCTTTGTAGTTCGTCTTTACTGTCGAGTCACGAAACGAATCGTAATATTTTATTTAAAATCCGCTTTTCTTAAGCGGAAAATTCGCTGATAAGAAAGACTATAGACATCGAACATGTTAATGATGATGGTTGCCAGCAAGTTACTAAAGTAAGTATCTTCACGCCCTTTTCACGATGTAGGCAGAAACACACATTTTTAGTCTTAAGAACTACTTACGGCCAATGTTAATAATGTATCTCAATCTAATGGATTTCAAGCAATCTAGATAGCTGCGTATCCGGCGGCCTATCCCATACCTATTTGCCATATTTATCCTGTCCACAGATATGTTATTGGCAAGCGATAACATAAAAATGGATCAAAATATCAATCTTGGACAGCAAGTTTTGGATTAGGATTGATTATTAATACTGGCCGTAAGTCTCACAATATGATAGATTGCAAAACCTATCGCCAAATGGATTTTCATCCAATAGCGGATAACATTTTTTTTTTATCAGAAAATTGAAAAACAAATTTTAAGTTTCGGCCAGTGCATTGAACTCGAGACTTTGGGTAGTCAACACCAATGCCAGACCGCTAGATAACAGAGCCCACTAGGCTAGCAAGTTACTGGTAATGATGATAACACGTGATTATAAGAGATAAAATATATAAAGAGTAAAAATAAATTGGAAATAACAAGGTTTATCTAAAGGCCGACATGTTTAATTTTGTTAAATATAAACAATAATTACGGAACATGCCGTAAAAACATATACCTATTCTTTAACTTAAGTTACAAAATACAAAACCTCAACGCAGTAAAAATGCATAGAACCGTCTTCATCTTCAATTTTATGTCGTCTAAGTATACAATTAAACAAAAATAAATTGTTAATTTTAACTCGAAAACGTTGCACTAATTTGCCATCTTATAGCCTACGTCAAGATAAAGAAATTGTCAGACTTTTAAACATGTCAGCAACATGCAAGCGGCATTTAAGTAAGTATTTAAAAGTAGTATGAGTACCTATACTGAAAAAAAATTGGTGTTTATCAATAAAATTTTTGTTACTGGTTTTACAGAAAAGTGACTTGATAAGTGTTATACCAGATTATAACCAGATTTCGTTATTTGAAGTAGAAGTTCGTAGCTTAACAAATGAAGGAAACTTTTTATGGCTAACATAAGCAAGTTAGTAGTAGCAGTTTAGTTATTATTAAATCTGTATTGTTTGTTGTAGGTGGACCGATTTGATTACTTCTTATTTTTTATTTTAGTAATAAATAAAATTTATGTAAATTAACAAGTATTGGACTCACTACAAAAGGGTTTATTATAGACAAAAATTTATTCCTCGTAACCGAAGTTTAGCTGTTTTTAAAATAACAAAAATGATTCCCTCTTTTTGTGTGATAACGGCCAATATTAATAATCAATCCTAATCCAAAACTTGCTGTCCAAGATTGATATTTTGATCCATTTTTATATTATCGCTTGCCAATAACATATCTGTGGACAGGATAAATATGGCAATTAGGTATGGGACAGGCCGCCGGATACGCAGCTGTCTAGATTGCTTGAAATCCATTAGATTGAGATACATTATTAACTTTGGCCGTTAGTCAATAAGCAACCTGTCCTGATAGTAAGAGTCTATATGGCCCGTGGGATGTCAAAATGATCTGCCACAATACCCTCCGAACCGGACCAAAACAATGCTAAGCACAATCATAATTGCAACAAGAATAGGTATGACGACGAATTCCTTCTTTAGAAAAGGGCTGTACAGGGTTCTACTA
>NJDC01001616.1:91762-110314 GCA_002245475.1 Calephelis virginiensis
CGAAATTACCAAGTATTGGACTCACTACAAAAGGGTTTATTATAGACAAAAAATAATTATTCCTCGTAACCGAAGTTTAGCTGTTTTTGAAATAACAAAAATGATTCCCTATTTTTGTGTGATAAGTCAATAAGCAACCTGTCCTGATAGTAAGAGACGGCCTATATGGCCCGTGGGATGTCAAAATGACCTGCCACAATACCCTCCGAACCGGACCAAAACAATGCTAAGCACAATCATAATTGCAACAAGAATAGATATGACGACGAATTCCTTCTTTAGAAAAGGGCTGTACAGCGTTCTACTACCAGCGGTATTGTTAGTAAGTATCTTCACTGCCGTTTCTCCATAGTAGGTAGAGTAGGCAGAGGTACAGCCCGAGCACCGGATTGGCCGAAGCCAGTGCTGAATTACCCAATAGGCCAGACTAGGCCATGGCCCCCGATGATCAGGCCCCCAAGAAAATTTGTCATGAATTTTATTTAAAATATATTTTTTTTTCAAATTGAAAAAATATATTCCTATTTATTTGTCAGGTTTATTTTATATTATTGTTCGTTTGTTTGTACAATTGTTATTTTATACCATTTTTCTAATTTCAAATCGCGCTTTTAAATACTAAAACAGTATATGATTTGAAAAAATAAATGATTTCGTTTGTTTTAGTGTTTGAAATTCTGAAATTGCGAAAATAACCTTCAATTTCACAATATTTTTGAAAAACGGAGCCCCCCCCCCAAATCAAAATGGCATAGGGTCCCCTATTGGCTTAATCCGGCACTGGCCGTAGCTACTACATACTCTTACAATGTCAAAAGTTGCAAACCTATCTTCAACAGGGTATTTATCTAATCGCGTGTAAGGCTATTTTTTTATTAAAAACACGTATTGTGTCGCTCGATTCTGGCATCAAATCTAAGAATCGGGTGATCAGGTATTGTTGATAACGACTGTTGTTTTTAATGACTTTTGTTGGTAATGAATATATATGTAAATGTACGTATGGTAGCGTAGCTCGTAAACTTACCTATGAGGCATAACATTTACTATTACCACCCAGAAATCCGTCCCTTGTTTACTTTCCAGTCTTATAAAGATCTTATATAAAAATGTGTAAAATCCCGACTGACGGTGTCGGTGGAGGCCATGTGGAGGCACGGCTTTACCGATTTTACAAAATTATGATTAAGGAATAACAGTTGGTCATAAATTATATTTCGTTAAGTGATTTAAAGTCATTTTCCGGGTCAGCTATTAGTAATAAAAACACCCTGACAACTTTCAATGACAACATTAGTGGGACAAAGTTTAAGTTTTATTTGCATAGCCAAGTATTGCGTTGTGACCCCCTCCTAGCGTCAAGCCAGCAGACCGTCGAAGCAGCGTAGATTTAGTCTTTATCCACAACTTCGAACAGCCTACTCGAGGTCCAATAAGAAATAATAATAAACCCAATAATGTTGGGAAAACTGTTTATGTTGCTTGTGCTACACTGTGCGTGGGCCGAATATTACAAGACAAAACGTAAGTAAGGAATGATTTAGTTTAAAGTGCTTTTCATCGACCTCCTTTAGAGAGTAATCGTGTGTTCGATTTGCGATGGATTTCTTAATACTTACATAAATATGGTGTAAACTGTAGATCACTGGAAAATTTAGTTGAGCAATAACTAAACTTTGAAACACGTTTTAGTATTTCTTAGCTAAATAGTGACATTCAAATGTATGAACATCTTGAATGAGTTTTAGCTACATGAATAAAATACAATAATCATGGTTGGGATTATTTTAAAATTGTCGTGGCACATTTCATTTTTTGTTTTTTAAAAAAACCTTAATAAAAGTTATTTATACTATAAATTTAATTATAAAATGACAATTTATTGTTAGATAGGTAATAAAGGTAATGTATTTTTAAATATATTAATATAAACTGATACAATTTTTTTTATTTGAAACAAGAGTAAGTCATTTGTAATTTAAATATAGGAAATATAAATATATTTATTTTATAATCATGTATAAATTTTACTGATTTAATATCTAGTTATTACGTAACGTATTAAGTCAATCATCGAATGCAATGTGATATAATCTGTTCAAAGCACGATATGAGTTGTAACAGGAGAGCTAAGTCTATGATTTCACATGTTATAAAATTTATGTTTTTTTTTCTGTACGAGCTCATCTAGTATGTCGAATACTCATATGACGGACATATTTAAATGTACTATGGAATTCATTAATTCAAGTTTCAAACATCTTGTTATAGTACTTATTATCACATCGCCTTCGGAATAATCGAGAATTTATTGACAATAATTATTACGAGAAAGTGAATGTAATGTCAATTCGTAGCTTGCATTAGGCTAAGAAAGCATGTTGTTTTCCTTGACCAGTGCACCGTGTTTTGAAATTTTACCAATGAAAATTGTACTTTTACTTGCTTTGTGAGATACCTAAGAAATTAATCGCGCAGTTGGGACATGTTATGTTATCTATTTTACGCTATAAAAAATATTTGCTTTTTCAAAAATTTACACGTTTTAAACCACTTTTAGTGAATGACTAGTATTGAATACGAATACATTATCTTTAGTATTGAAACAATTTTGTCAAAAAATTTATATATTTAAATTTTAAACGTAACATGAAATAATTCATTCAACTGTTATAATTTGAATAATACATAGAACTAAGAGTCATTCGAAAAGCCTAAATCTCAATAAAAACTTATGTAACTAAAAAAAAATATTTAGGAACTAGACGTTAACTAGAATTTAAGAAACCGGCTTTATATTTTGTTTTTTGATTTGCATGCTTATTTTTGTTTTGCATGTTTTTTACTTTTTCATATACAGTAGCAAAAGCGTGCAAGAACATATTGTTAAATAAAAAAATAAAGCATGTTAATCTGAAAAGTCGAAAATTTTGATAGTCGGCTCTTATACTATAATACCAGTTTATGCATGAAGAAAGTTTTATATACAAACAATATGAACACACGAAACATAAAACTTTGCCACCACGTAACCAGGTTAATGTCAAGGCTTCTGACATAATTGTTAATGTGTTAACGCTAAATACATCTTGTGTAACCATAGCAGCAGCGCTATTTGTAATCTTTGTTTATTTTCAGCTGACTTCATCAAGACATGTTTGAAGAGCGACCCCGACTTCGATGACTGTTCACGGGAATCAGTACAGTCGCTTTTCATAGCTTTAGGGCCAGGTATGTCTGAACTGTTGTACTATTGAAAGGTGTACTGAAGAAAAACCACGGATGACGGAATGTAAAGGACATTTCCGTACTGTTTGTAAGCAGCAAGTGGGATTAAAACCCTTGGATGAAACTTTTTTCTTCACTCATAGTTTGGGACAACTGTAATCTATAGGCACTGAGATGGTTACTTCATATATTGTAAATCTGCTAGCTACCAACGCCTACTGAAACCCCTTTAGAACAAAGCATTATTAAACACTGACACCAAGGCAGCAGCTATAGGCAAAGCGGTGGCAATATCTTTACGCTAAAAATATCCCAGATTTTATGGAGTTCTATTTGTTGGCTATTGTAAAGTTTTGTCAGTGGGCAAGAGAACATATTTTAATTTAAATTCAATTTAACTTTATTTGTTTTGCCTTCTTTTCAACAGAAGGGACGTTGATAGTTTATATATTAAGGCTTACCAGATTTTATGGAGTTCTATTTGTTGGCTATTGTAAAGTTTTGTCAGTGGGCAAGAGAACATATTTTAATTTAAATTCAATTTAACTTTATTTGTTTTGCCTTCTTTTCAACAGAAGGTACGTTGATAGTTTATATATTAAGGCTTACTCTATATTTGCAAGACAGTACGGATGTAATTCGACCTAGCCCATAGGAAGTAAATTTGGGTATTAGTCGAAGATACTAGTAAGTATACATATATAACTTTAAAAGATCCTCGAATTAATTTAATAGGCACCCAGACTTAGAATTAATGACTTAGGTATATATTAATCACACAAGAAACGAATTTACGAATTTACGTTTGCTAATCTCTCGGCCAATTTTGAACTTCACATGTACATTCCTTAGGGTCATCGCAAAAAAAATATACAAATAAAAAATAGGTTGTAGTCATTGCAGTTATATCATTCGTTTAGATTTGTAGGTCGGAGAATATAGGAAATTTCTTTATATAACGAAACAAAGTAACGGTTTATTTCCGCGTATTCAAAAACGAAAAACCTATACTTATTAAGTTGAAATATGTGTACATTGCTGGAAAGAATATTTCCAAATGTATTTAAATATATACAATTACACATTATTGTATTATATTAAGCTTGATAACTTGTATGTTTTACATAAGTATACCGTAATGTTCACTTCGAATTATGGTAATACAAACAAGTAATTTGCGGTTGCCATATTCACTGCGTAAGTAGCCGGTACCATGCCAGTACCAGTTTTATTACACAACTGCTATGCAGTTTGCACAGTAACTCTTTAAAGACGCTAAACTCCTGGTGTTTATTGCCTCATCGCTGTTAAACTTCGCCTTTAAGTTATTGTTTTTTTTTCAATTTGACCAACATTTTCTTACTGTTTTGTGGCATAGTTGCCAACTTTACAATTTAATTAATATATTTTTTAAAGATCGTTGCTCTAACTCTTTTTGACTTACGTTTCGCCATTTTTCTTTACCACCCCTTGTATAAGCTTTACAAACCTGTCATAGGTTCACCGCAGCCTGTCTATAGCTTTATAGCTCTATATTCTTAAAAAATTTTTTGGGTTGAGTCACCCTTTTTATGGTGTATGAAAAAAAGATGTTGGCCGATTCTCAGACCTACTCAATATGCTCACTAAATTTCTTGAGAATCATTCTAACCGTTTAGGAGGAGCACGGGAACGAATATTGTGGCCCGAGAATTTTATATATAAGAAAACAAAAATTCCTCATTTTTGTTTTCATTGCATAGGTTTCGAATACCCATTTATATAATTATTGTAACTTTAGAATCCCCATAATTGTTAATAAACATAATATGCTATTAGTATGCTACTACTAACTACTGAAAACAAATGTCCACCAATGTGCAGCCGAGACAGGCCGCTAGTTATGTAATATCTGTAGTAGTTCCGATAACTTGTTGGTGTACCTAGTATTGATAAACTATGAAACTATTTTCGTATATTTCAGCATAAAAAATACCTACAAGTACACGATCAACACCTTAGTCCTTACTTATTCCTGTCGTTACAATGACATTGTTTGGCAAATGTAGAATTTCGGTTCGGTATGATAAGCGGAAAACTCTCACATTAGGCTTAACGCCCCGGACACAAGATAGTACCTATAATATCTACAGAGTTTACAGACTAATGTTGTCACACGCCATCAGAAAATCTTTAATCCTCTTTGCTCGCATAAACAATAAAAAGACGTTCTAACAGATTACTTAATATCTCATTATCTTATATATAAAATTCTCGTGTCACAATGTTAGTCTGCATACTCCTCCGAAACGGCTTGACCGATTCCTCTGAAATTTGGTAAGCATATTGGGTAGGTCTGAGAATCGGCTAACATCTATTTTTCATACCCCTAAGTGATAAGGGTGACTCACCCCAATTAAATCACATTAAAAATATAGCAGAACAACGTCTGCGGGGTCAGCTTATATTTATATTATATATATAAATTACGAAGCACGTTGTTTGATAGTTATGGACTCCTAAACTACTTAAACGATTTCAATTAAATTTGTACACAGAGTGTAGTTTGATCCAATTTGAAAGATAGAGAAAAAAATGACCATCCGAGCTAATCCTGATCTGGCAGCTAGTAGATCTAACACAGTGCTTATTAACTTATGTTATTATATTAGAGAATATTTAGTATCTTCACGCCCATATCCCCGAAGAGGTAGGCAGAGGTACAACCAAGGCACCCACGACTAGCCGAAGACACTAAGTCCCACAATGTGATAGGTGGCAAGCCTATCGCCAACCGGGCACATTTCCAATCCCGACCAACATTTTTTTTTATTAGAAAATTGGAAAAATCCAATTTTTCTTTTTGTTGGAAGACCCGGGATTCGAACCCGGGACCTCATGTAGTCACGTCCAACACCCGAACCGCTAGACCACAGAGGCGATATTAGAGAATATTTATCTGTGCACAACTATAACTTTCATTACTCTTTTCAAGTAGTCAGTAGGTTAAGAATGTGAGCTGATGGTAAAAATCTATAGATTCATCAATACTTTTCAAAAAATCGAACTCTATGAAAAGTGCATTATTTATTAAGTGTTATTAATATACGCACACTAAAACAAAGGACAAATAACACCTAGGAATATGCGTTCTGAAGTGCTATTTCAACAGATATAAAAAACGATAATTTTGTAAACTGGAGAGCTACTAGCTGGTCACATAGCCTCAATTACGAAACATAGAGCTCATATCTTGCGGAAAGCGAAAGTACTGTTTCTTCACCATATATTTACAGGCGTCTTCGACAATATTGAGTGTCATGTTAAGTTGCATCATCTCTTTTTATTTGGCTTTGAAGAGGGAGATTTTTATCATGATCGCACGTACCTATACATCAAAAATCTGCGTGGTTTGTTCAATTTAGTCTATCCTCTATCCGGTACGGGTAGTTGAGGGAATGAGTTTTTTGTGTGAAAACTTTATATAAGAGATAGAATTTTTAAAAGATCAACACGTAAAGTATGTATGTTGTTAGGCATTATAACACCATTCTTTATTCAGTTTTTAAATTATTCACTTATAATAAAAAATGAAGTATTTATTAATCTCGCTGTGTGTCTGTATCTATCGGTTTATGTTATCATTTATTGGTCGAACGTGAAAAATACGCACATAAAGATTTTATATAGGTACCTCAATCGTTAAAACAAACAGAAATAATAATAAACACTTTTATTTTTCCTTGGGTCATTTGCTTCTAAAATTGACATGTTAGATTTCAATAAATATGCATATCCAAACATCTACAGTCTGACATTGAAACATTTATTATAAAGGGTTTTTTTGGATTAGTAAGTTATGTATAAGGTATAACAATGATATTACACAATATATTAAAAATATAAAATCTGAATAGTCCATAGCAATGCCAAATTAATCAATCTATGCAGTTTGTTAAAGAGTTGCTATTTGATACTAGATGGTGCTGTTTAATAAATACCCAGAGTCGAAAATGCAGGCTTCTAAATGTTCATTGCTCGAATGTCAGACCCCGTCGGGAATCGAACCTGAGCCTCGTGACTGATCGGTTGAGTTAACTGTGAACGTTAGTTCCTTGACCAATGAGGTTAAATATGTAAATATGTATATAATATTTGTTACTTCTTTTTGTTCATTCATAAGATTTCCCTTATATGTTTTAATACGTTATATAATGTTTGCTAACCTAACCTAACGACTTTTTGACCAGTCTAGCTTGATACAAAAATAAGATACGGATATAATATATTATATAAAAACTACCTTGCTTTAAGGAGAGTAATCTCCTTACTCGTCGTCTTATTTAAAACAAAGGACAAAAATGTTTGATGAAGTTGTTATATGTTGTATAAATTTGTATTAGGCTAAATTTGAACACTTTTTTTCAGGGCTACCAGAAATTGATTTGCCGCCTATAGATCCTTTGAAAATACCGAAACTAAGAATTCTACAAGGTGAAGGGCCAGTGAACATTAATGCAGCTCTAGACAATGTCATCGTAACTGGGTTTGGAAAAACTGAAGTCTTAGCCAGTCAGTAAGTTCGGTTTTGAACAATATATTAAGCTTACATAAATGCTTGAGTTTTGAGTAAAATAACTTCCTTAGATGTTTTTCCAACGTCGTCTGCATGTAACGATTTAAAACTGACTTCGATTTCCCTATTATGTCATTGAAGTTAAAAAAAAATAAGTAAGTAATCCCTGGATTATTCCCCTTATGATTTCACCATGAGATTCAGGTTTGGTGGCAACAAGACCGTTCCGAAAGTAAGGTTCTTAATAATTAAAAAAGAAATTAAAAATCGGTTCATAAATGACGGAAAAGTTGATTATCACATTTGAAAAATAGTTAAACCCTAAGGCAAAATAGGCATGTGCCTAGGGGCGCGTGATTACAAAGACGCGCGCAGATGTTTTTGAACAAAGAAAAAAACAATAAAAAAATTAATGTTCATGTAAAAATACACAGTCAGATCTGATTCCACATCATGGATTTCTATGTTCCTTCTGCCCTTCTTGCTTTTTCCACTCTCATAACATATTACAGTCATGCTTAAGTACACGTGTCCTGGTCTACCTAGTTATCACTAATAGAGGTGCGCCAACGAGGTGTTTGCCTAGGGTGCTCTCTACATTTAATCCGCCTCTGGATTCTATCTTTATATGTCTTTATTTATGTTCTAAGACGATTTAATCTAAAGTAATTTACTATGTTTTTAGGGTGGATACAAAAAGTTACGGCTTCTATACTAAAGTTCGTGTTCCGAAAATGAGAATCGAAGGCACTTACGACTTAAAGGGAAAAATATTGTTAATACCATTGGTTGGCCGTGGTCTTTGTTGGTTTGAGCCAAGTAAGTGATTTATTTTAATTTCCTTACCATCACTATTTTCTAGCTAAAATTTTCCATCCGAATGCTACACTTCACATTAGCGACGCTGTTTACTAAACAGACCGCACAAATTGATCGCATTGTCTTTATTTACCTACATAGGAGGTATCCAATTAAATTAATAGTCTATCTGCAACATTAGTATAATATATATGTTTAGGTTATGGAGGTTATATCTAAGTATATGTTGGTTGTTCCTAGCCCACTGTTAAACCGAGTGGCATTTTTCAAGCGGTTAGCTTTCTTTCATCGTCAATATTATATAACAAAACCGCTTTAAGGCCAGGTACATGAAAGGAAATACAAATCACCATTTCTTGGGATAACTTACTAGTTGTCTAAAGTTTTTCAATGTGATCTATAAAACTTTTTTAATCTGGCAAACGTTGTTCTGCTCTAGCATAGCTACATAACCTTGTAATATGAAATATACTTAAACATCTACTATATTCAAAATAAAAAAAAACGGTAGAGTTTTAGTAGCATAGTGATGAATGGATTTTAAGATTGGTAAATAAAAATACCTGAAATTCTATTATAATACCATAAACTTTACAACAAGCAATCCTAGAAACAATTTTAATATTTTAGAATGGGCACTTTTTATTACATTATACCAGATGAGTTTAATGTTAGATTTAATATTTTTTTCGGTCTTGTCTTAGTTTAAGTACTTATTAGAAGATATTTTTTGCTAGTAGGTATAAAGATGGATATTGTGTATCTTATTGTAGTTTTATATGTTGGATGCAATGATATTAAATGTATGTAAATAGGTGACAAACATTATAAGAAAACTTAATTATTGGAATTATTTCAGGTAATATGACAATTGATATTGTAAGTGATGTGAAGTTGTACGAAAAAGAGGGATTATCTTTCTTTAACGTAACGCAAACCCATGTAAAGTATAACATAGGTGGTTTAAAATTATACATGAGTAATTTGTTCGACGGGATATCATCTCTTGGTAAGTCTTTTGATAGGAATTGTTAATATTTTTTGGCTTGGGATAACGATCCCAAAAATATTGATAATTTTATAAAACAGCGCCATCTGTGACAAGATAATAGAAGTGTTATGTGAAGGGTGATGTAAGTGTTGTGTGGGCATGCCCGCTCTTTGTTACAACGTTAACCAACGAGCCGGTAGATGGCACTGCTAAAAAAATTTAATCTGCTGGTAAATTATGGTACCTTGGTAATTAGGTGTTACAAATCGGAATTTCGTCCCCTTGAGGGAGTTGCATGATTCTCAGTTGAGTTGTTATGTGACTGATTGGACGATTTTATAAACTACCTACTTAAACCGACATTGAACATACTTTTTTTGAGTGAGCGATCAGCGATCAGGCGCACGGGTCTCCTGCTTGTCGAAGACGATCATAGACACCATATTATATGCGTCGCGGTCCTGGTGCCAAGATGTTAGGTATGCCCACAAACTCGTTAGAGATACTATGGTGCCAATAACTATGTAAGTTTACCTACCGGCTACCTAGTAGTACCTTACTCTACTACCGTCCGAACTGTCGTAATGGCGATATCGATTTCTTTTTCTAGACTGATATCATCAATTTTAGAAATAGTTTTTTTTATTTTTAGTGTTCACTACCATAAATTGCTATTTTTGAAAGTTATTGCTTATTTTACGTCTAGAATGTCAGAAGTATTTGATGTCTGTGCTTGTGGTAGATTTGAATTCATATTAGGATCACTGACGTAAAAACGTAGAACTTTTTTACTGGCGGTAGAGTGTACTGGTGGTATCTGCACAGCAACTTGCCCGAGTAGGGCACCGTCCATCTATTCCTGCTGCCATAACGACCTAGTCATGTTTCAATCCGGAGGGTAAGGTAGCCGGTAGACTTGCACGATAGGCCTACCATCCCGGCCGCAGGATAGCGACTACATTCGGTACAACAACAACATATTGTTGTTGAGTAAGTGATATGAGAATATAAAATTAAATAAATATTCACATAATTAACACTAACATTAGTCATAATCTGGTGGTAGACAAAATATCTTTTGCGAAGAACAACGTTGCAATATGTAACACGTTTGTACCAGGGTATTATAAAAATGAGAAAGTGTTATAACTGCCATCTGTTGTTTATTATGATAACCGTTAGAGCTGGATTTTAAAACGAAATAGTGCTTGTTTTTTCTGGGTTTGTAATTTCAAGAATTAGACAAAGGTATCGCATTCCTTTTCACTTAAAAAAAATTGGACCAATTAATTGGGTTCCTACAGAAGAAGAATACGCGTCAACAGTTTCACACATTATAAATCAGTGAAAACGTTACTATAATATCTACCTAGTATGATAAGGCTAGACCGGCCAGACAGAGGCATTCTAGTACCACTATCAACTTTTGATTCTGGTTCTCTTTTTGCCTTGGGTTTTAGGGTTATAAAAGTGTCATACCATTGATCTTACAACCTACATTTTCATACGTCGGCCGTTGTCGCTTGTAAAAGAATTAAAAGAAAATTTCAGATTCTCGAGATCGCAAATTCACAAAAAGGTCGATATTTTCTTTTAAAGTGACATTTTTGTTTGCATTACTTGTATTTGAAGGCAACGTATGTCTTTTCGTATATCCACAGTATCTACCTACATAAATATTCTCTTGAAATCTGAAATGAGTTTTTTCTTTTGCCGATTTATGCTATCTGTATATAAGGAATAAATTGATTTTTATAAAATCTGAAAATGCGAGTTAAAAACATAAAAATTAATTCATAATGTGCGTCACAAACATATAAAACTTTTAGTGTTTTCATTTGTCAATTAAAATAGACAAGTAACTGAAGTAGTGTAATATAAATGTTCTAGCTTCCCATCCTAGATGACGCTGACTTCTATTAACTTCAAATCGAGCGTTCACGCATTAATTGTTATCATGGTGATTGTATAGTGTATGTTATGACTTTTGAATTACTAAAGCGAAATTATAAAAATCGCGTGCAGCGACAGCGTTTGTGAGTTCACACAGTCATCAAAATTTTCATTTTCATGTAAAGTATGATTTTAATACGAGGGCATAGTGACTGGCAATGTGTTTTTGGTAAAAATGTCTTAGCAATTTTTAACCTTATGTTTTATATTTATTTATTTCAGAGGACAGTACAAATGCTTATTTAAATGCAAATTGGCGTCCTGTATCGGAATCTTTGCGGCCAATATTATCAAAAACCATAGAAGACATTTTGCTGGGCTTTATGCAGCAAATATTCCATAATTTGCCAGCAAACTTCATGATTGGAGATCTTAAAACACATTTTTCGAGTAAAAAATCGAAAAAGGAAAACGATTAAGTATTATTACTTAACTTAATTTAAGAGTTATTTCTTAAATCTGTATATAAATTTTTCGATTAATTATTTTTTATTTTTCTATTATTTAATTTACATATGTGATATAAGAACTTATGCCCTCTCTTATGGTGTATGATCTAGCTTTATGCCAAAATTGAAAATAGTGTGTGTAGATAGACCTGTTAGCATTAGGATTTTTATAACTTTAAAATGACAACTAGATGTATTAAATACAAATTAATCATTTTTGTTTTGTTTTATTATTCACTAAACATCACTCCTGCCAGACGGTAATAAGTATATATTTTATAGGTGTTTTCTTTAATTACTTTTTCATCATCATATTAACATTAATCCCGACTCGTAACATGTTTTTTCCGCCCTACTTTTCTACGTTCGTTTATTCAAAACTCGTTTTATTAAATCGATACCTATTTAAATGTACTACCTTTTTTAGTCTAGATAACGTCTTTTTATTACCACATTAAGCAATACCCGTAACCCTTAACACTTTATTGGGTTGTGTGATTGTGACACGTAGGTAAATGGCGTTAAATTGTTTTACATGTGTCGGCGTCTCTACATTTTTTAAAGATTTGCTTATGTCTTTTTGTTCTAATTGTCTCTAACTAGTTCATTTCAGACATTTCTAATCGCCAATATTATATTCTATATGACCAGCCACACATAATGCAGTTTTTGTAATGTTTTCAGAAATCTTTATCTTGTCTTTATCCCATACGTCTTCGTTTCTTAACGAATCAAATCAAATGTGGTAGTTACGTTCTTTTCTTGGTTATTATTTTTATTCTTATAAACAAAACCATTACGTTATCAACTGAATTCTTTCCCAAAACGTATAAAGCAACTACAATTTTATAAAAAAAATACAAATGCGATTTGTTCATTGTACGTTCAAAGAAAAAAATATGTAGAGCGTAAGTGACTTGACTATAAAATAGTTTAATTTAAATTAGGTTGCTACATAAGCTACACTATTTTATTTAGCAGCCTAATTTAAATGAAACTTTTTCTTTGCCATTCTATTTTAAATCTTAAGAAGCACGCAGTAAGTAGTTTATTTAATTTTTTATGCTTTTTGGTATAAAATTTGGTTTATAAAATGATAAGAAGAAATTTAGAAAAAGACACACACAACTAACCCCTCCTTTTACGTAGAGGACTAGGATATAAATGCACGAACTACCACGTAATAATAGCTAAATGATCTTCCACCCTTGACGAATCGTGTTTGCGTAGTTATCTGCATGTGGAGAATATGTCAAAGTTACTTAAATTCATCGAATTTGTCTTTAATTTAAAATTGTTCAAATAATTTTGTATGCTTCCTTTTTTACAAATAATTACACACAGCAATTCGCATTAAAAAACAGCACTGTTTTTTTGTATTTTAATAAAATAAACAGTCAGTTTTAAATCGAAATATGAAGGGAATATCTGTTTTAAAAATAAATATTTTGACTTACTTGCCAAATAGGACGTCCAGGCATTTTTGAAAATTATTTAAAATCACTACACCCACAAAATAAAGTTTGTTTAACACGTCTACCACTAGATGGCTCTCTCGCAAAAGTAAAGAACAAAATAAGCGTTATTGAGTCATCTTACGTGTTATATACGGCACAGTGTGGCAAAAGGTGTAAATACCAGTGAGAAGTTGAAGACGGACATTACGCAGAAACGACTAAACGGTCGACGAAAATATCTCCTTACGTAGTAAGTAACGAATACTGGGATGCTCTGGAAAGATGGCTATTTGGAAAAGTTTTCATTGCGATGATTTCTATTTTCCCAAGTTTTGAAGGTTGAGATAGACATCGATTGCTAGATAGGTCAATGAACAAATATTTCAATGATAGTTCTTAAATTTATTTAACCCTTTTCTTTTACCTTCCTAACAATAAATACGGACTAACGTAGGAGTGAAATATGGTTGATGTTATAGTTCGTATCACATTGTAATAAAGATTATAGCTTATACCTACCGATTAAAACTTGGTGTATTTTACTCCTTGTTTATTAATAAGGCGTGCATGGTTTTAGTAAATCGTTTGGTAATAATGATAAAAACATGAATTTTGCTTACCCTATATACCTACCTACTTAAACAGTATTTAACGCTGTTAAACTGTCGACGTTTCTGTACAACTTTCTTGTGAATGTAGGTTTTTGGCAAATCTACCCCAATGCATTAAATCAAGCAAGCTTTAATTATATGGTGTCGAAACAGGAAAAGTGTTGGATACCCATTTAGGGTAGTTATCGTTGAACTCTAAATCCTATCTGGGGTCAATACGCTAGTAGAAGGAAGTCCAATGGCTGATTTTCAAAAGCTTTTGTAAGGTAGGCAGATGCTACATCGATTAAGTATAAAAATCAATTTCGTAACAACTAACACTAGCTATTATAATACTTAGTAGATTATAAAAGTCTCTGTTATAAATGTTTATTCCAAACGGGGATAGAATCCAATCAACCCGAAGCGTATCGAACTCGAACAATATTTAAGCTCAGTTAAACTACAAAACCCTGACCTCCATTTCAATAAGTATTGTGAATTGTCATTTCGTCAGTTCACTTCCATTAGTAGATATTGTAGGTTTGAAGGAAAACATAACAATATTCTATGTCTAGTTTTGAATTAAATAGTACTGTAACAATCAGCATTATAGTCTATTTTAGGACAAAGCTAAGTTTAAATCCAGATAGAAAATCCAGATTGCGTCCACCAAATTTCTGTTTCACCAAAATTGTATTCTACTACATAAATTATAGTACTTTCATACTGATAATTAAAGCAATTTGTGCAAAATTATTCCCTTACCATTCCAAAATATGCACAACGTTAATATTCAAGTTTTCACTTCTGCCGGCACTCCCGGAGTGCAACTCGTCGTTTTTTTGTTTTTGATCTACTCTTTATTTTTGCAATAATTTTACAATGAGCAGAATAAATTGTTGCTAAAGTTATTTGCTTTTTATTGGAAAAAACCAATTTTCTTTTTGTTGCTCGATCCGGGATTCGAACCCGGGACCTCATGCAATCAAGTCCAACAACTGAACCGCTAGACCACAGAGGCGAAAATATTAGAGAAAATATTAAAAATGTTTCACTTTCACACATTGAATTGAATGTTTGGGATACATTTAGCCACTCTGGTATTTGTAGACTGGAATCATGAAGGTGCGGTGGAGTTTTGACTTTTGTGATGACTATTTCACTTAAATTTTACAAACTTCAGCTTGGTGGTCCATAATATTTAAAAAAATACACGTACATTGCATCTATAACTAGTAAAATTCAGTTGACTTTTTCAGGAGTCAGTTGTTCAGGAGCGTCGCCTGCGGGTTGCCTAGAGAGGCACAAGTTGATACGTAGACTAAGAAAAATATGAATTATTAGCTGTATACAGCGGCGTTTCCCCGCTTGGTTATTGGTTCCACAAGAGCATTTTTTCGGGATAAAAACTATCTTATGTGTTAATCCAAGCTACCATCTATGTGTGTTCCAAATGTCATGAAAATCGGCTTAGCAGTTTTGGTGTGAAGGAGTAACAAACAAACAAATGTACAAACTTTCGCACTTATAATTTTAATAAGATAGGTTAAATCGGGAGCCTCACGCCCTCAACTTCTTGACTTGCCTTTCATTTCCCGCTTAAAGTAGTAAAAGTACTAGAATAATCGATCAAGCAAGTCAAATTAAATAACTGTTTGCTTAATATTTGTCAACTTTTTTAGAATCTCTAGAGGAGGGCAGCTGGCCCTCTTGTCTCTAACTTGTCGACGCCCTTGATACTACTTATCGTGTTAATCCAGTCACTAATTTTAACAACCCTTTCTACGTAATCTATGTAAAAAATAAAAACCTCAGCTATTTTAGTTTCCATTCAATGTAGACTATCAATACAGCATCAAATTATACAATTTTGAAAAGCGCAAGAAAGGCGATTTAGCGAAGATAAATAACTAAAGCTATTGAAATGTTTCTGAGCCCAAAACTAAGGTAAGCAACTGAAAGGTATATTTATCATTATTAACCTATCTAAATATAGATAAAGATAGGCCTTCTATGGTTTTTTTGCTAAGATATTTTTGTTAATTACTGAATTTGTTACCAGTGGTTACCTGGCAACTGATCTAAAACAGCATGATCTTTAATCTAATTAATTATATTGGCCAGAGTTTTGGCGCCATCGAGAGAAAAGGTGGTCGAAGTTTATTCATAGTTATTGAATTTCGTTCAGTGAAAGCGCAGAAATGAAATAATCAGGAAGAAATTAGCGTATCGTGTAATTCCTCGTTGCCGCCAAACCTCATTATATGTGCTTGGGTAATGAGGCCAACACTTTACCTAAGAGCCTGACATGACTAACTGACGACTGAGTTATGTCTGATGACTAATTGTAATTTGTTAAAATTGATGTAATATTTGATACAAATTTCTACTTGACTATGGCAAAATACTAACGTGAAGGCCAATACTTAAAGAAAGCTGTGATATTGGCCATATATAAACAAATTGGACTGACATATCCAAATCTGGACTGATTAAGCTTATCAGAGCTGGAGAAAGGTATGAGAGCGCTTCCAATGAACAGTATTTATGTTTCGTTTCTTGGACAATATACGAGAGTAGCTACAAAGAACCAAACATCAAGGTCTATACATGCATTATCCGGCAAGTAGGTACATAAAATAACTCAAATATCTTTAATTATTAGTGAGTGAAACTTAACACGAAACATTATGGACAAAATAAAAATGTTAGGCACACGATTCACGAATGAAACCAGCTCCTCGTGAACACTTCCAAACTTCTTTAAGACCATTATCGTCATAATAATTTGTCAGTCTTATTTTAAAATTTCTCCGCCTTTTGTTCCTGTGTTAACACACTAAAATCTCTATGACCTTCAGAAAGACCTCAATGTTTCGTACATTATGGACAAAATAAAAATGTTAGGCACACGATTCACGAATGAAACCAGCTCCTCGTGAACACTTCCAAACTTCTTTAAGACCATTATCGTCATAATAATTTGTCAGTCTTATTTTAAAATTTCTCCGCCTTTTGTAACTGTGTTAAAACACTAAAATCTCTATGACCTTCAGAAAGACCTCAATAATTTGGATATTTTAGGCATGACTCGTATCCTTGTCCGCGAAACGTGTAAACAATAACTAATTTGTTGTTATAGTTATTTCTGTTACACGTGCAGTTTGCGGTGATACATAATCTATTTAGATATATACTAGTTTCATTACCACGTGAACGATAGCTATAATTACGTATGTAAAACTTGTTATCTATTTCAATGAAATATTACGTCAGTGACAGTTAGTCAAACAGTCACTGTCACACTCGTCTGTTAAAGTTATTAGATTGGAAAGTGTAGCCCATCACAAATAAGGATAAAACTAAGGAAGTCCTGTTCCGGGTCATATTCTTAATATTGCTCATATACCAAATTTAGATTTCATAAGTTCAGGCATTGAGGCGTAAGTAAACAACAAATATAAATCCAAATATCCTAACTAAATAAAAAAAAAACCTCATTCATTTTATGAAATATTTATAAGTTATCACGATTGTTACATTAATATATATGCAGAAAACTGCATTATGCTCTTGCATTTTCTGTGATCCTTATAAATGAAGTTCCTGGTTCGTCTTACCATTTTGTTTTCTTTGTATATTTTTTTCATTCTGCAGCTTGCCTTGCGTGCATGTATGGTTTTAACTTACAACGATTAACAAAGAGGTTTTTATGTGTATCGTATATACAATGTATTTTTGACCAAGTCGCTATTACATATATTTCAATTTTAAAACTGCCTAAAACTAAAAAAACTTTTTACCAAACTGTAAGAAGTCTCTACTAAAAATATTAAATACCATTAAGTATGTAAGGTATGTTCAAACATTTTAATGGTTGTTAACTAATTAATTATTAATTTTACATACTTTGATTAAAATAGTAAATAACTTATAAACCCATAAACTACGCATTAAATATAATTTAAAGTTATAAATCAAAATGTCGGTCAGTGCCCTTCGATGACCGAATGACGAGCAATGACCCAGAGAAGGGTGCCCGAAGGGGATAGGGCCCCTTTGGTGTCTCTTACAAAAGGAACGTTAACCAGGGTGTCATAAGCGTCAAGAGATTAAGGTGCATATATGCACTTTGCACCGAATGCGATTGACGTCACGTTCACACTGCATTGTTTACGTTGTGGTTTTTAATTAAGAAATATTAAATGCATTTCAAACTCTGTTGAGTAAAACCATCTTGAGCAAAAGACATGTTTATTTTGTTTTCGAAGCTTTTATATGATAAGAGCTTTGAAAGCAAGTTATTTATTTTAATGCCTTATTTATTGGTATTGCTCTACCAAACACTCAAGGGAAGTGCTTTGTACGCAAACCATGAGAAAATTATCCTATAGTCTTAAGAAACATCTCTATTATCTCTCTTCTAAAATCAGAGGTGACTACAGCATGTCAGTAAAATAGAACCTAGAAAAAATATTGTTCTACAAAAAATACTAATTGTAATTGT